>JAVKLA010000031.1:845503-858206 GCA_034782735.1 Sagittarius serpentarius | reverse complement strand
TAAATCAAAACTAAAATCCAGAAAAACTACATCCACCGCCTTCCCTTCATCCACTGGGTGGGTGATGCTATACCTCAAGAGATGAAGAAGCAGGCTGAATGTCTCTGAGGCTTGTTCTCAGAACTGTACTGTTGATGACAGCTGATAGTATCTTCATGCTGTGGACATTTCAGTGCTGGGACCTGAACAGATGCTAATCAAGGTACTTTGAAGAGAATGTCAGCCATGCCGTTATTATGTGACTATTTGTGGTTTTCTTTTGCTTAGCAATTGCTGGCATCCTTTCCATCTCTGGTTCTTAGGGGGATACCTTAAGAAAGTGTGATACTGTTGCTCTTTTGCTCTGCTCTTACAGGCCTTGCAAAAGCGTACCGTCTAAAACATCCTATGCTGTTAGCAGAGGATGTGGACTCTTGCATGAGTTTATCCTTTTCCTCCCTTTTTTAATTGTAATGAAGTGTACCTTGTTTTTATTTGTGCTGATGTCAGCTGCTAGGAATAGGGCAGCCGTCATCCTGTGTTCTTTTAAGCAAAAAATAGAAGGTGCAAATGGAGCCACTGGGTCTTCCTTTTAAAAAAATAAGTACTTTTAGACCACATCATTTTGGAAAGTGATAGATGAGAAAATGAACAGTCTTAATCTTATCGCGGTACAAAACTAGGTGGCTTCAAGGTGAGTTACAGATGTACAGAAGCCAAGAAAGACAGCAATTAAATATTTAATAGGTTAAGTCTAGTGTAATCAGTCAGAAGAATTGAGGACAGAAGAAAATCCATGGCAGTGACTGATGGCAGATGATTGTTCACATATTGGAGTCATATTCTTAGTTTGTGTGTTTTCTTCTGAAGTTTCCTCGATGACAAAGATAATTGGAAAAATATTATTCTATTTTGCTGAAGTTTAATTACTGAATTCTTTCAGAATTGCATCAAGAAATTTTTTTTTTGTCCACATTAGCAGCAGAGAGGACAGAAGATGGAAAGGGAGGTAGACATAAGGAAAAGGAAATGTAGGCTACAAGTGTTGTGCTGCCGCTTTGGCTGACCTACTTGCCCACATGTTGTCATCCAAACTTGATTGTCAAGATAAAAGGATATTACTTTTGGTATCCCTGTACATCTATGCCTGGAAGTGATATCACCTCTCTGAATTCAGTTAAAGGAATTGACTTCACTTCCTGCCCTGAATTACTCCATGTTGTGTTGCAGTCTATTGAAAAACTGTCATATATTACCCATGAGATGCCTACATTTCAATGATGGACTCTTGTGTCTGTAGCATGCAAAAATCTGAGCATTTTGGGAGTCAAAAGAGCTACAGTGCTGCACATGCTAAGAGTGTTTGGGTACTGGATAGTGAAGTAGAAAACTTTAGCTAAGTAGTTTCCTTTTTGGAGCAGGATGGTAAAATTGAACTCCCATGGCAGGAGAATATTGGCTTTTTGCTAACATCTTATACAGTATTGTGTACATTCAGAATTTAATACAGTTTATTATCATAGTGGATGGGAGACTGATGAAGGTTAAGCAGGTCAAGTAATCAGCTTATGACCTGTTTCTACTAGCAGGACTCCTGCCAATAGTAATTAGCTATGTTCTTTGGGTTTTTTGGGATGTCAGAGAAGACAAAGTTATAGGTAAGAGCAAAACATTATAAAACTGTAGAAAGTGGCATTGAAAGTGGAGGAATGGTATAGAACAGTAGTCATGTCAGGTATGAGAATAAATGGGACAAGCTGAGGAACTGTAGAGGTGAAACACGTGCAGGGGTATGGGTTGTTTTGTTTGGTTTTCCAGAAAGAAAGGAAAACTTGGCAGAGGAACTTCATGAGAGAATACAGTTAGGATAGGGCCCACAAAGCTAATCTTAGGAAAAGCATTTTTTATGGCTCTGAAAAAGACACACACACAAAAGACAGAAAACAATCAGAAAAGCTGGAGGGGAAGGGACTGTATTTACTGAGAAGGAAAGGCAATTTTAATAGTAATCCAAAGGGAAGTGGGGGGAGTATTTCCAAAGGAGGTGTAGAGAAGGAAGCAGCCCAACTTAGGCATAGCCAGAGAGAGTAGAAGGAACACTTCCTTCTCATTGTTACAGTCCTATAACTGATAGGAAAGGGTGTAGAAAGAAGCATTTAGTGATAGTGAAAGGAAAGATTTGGGGAGGTAAGTTGAGCTCCATTTCAGACATATTAACATTTGAATAGACAGTCCAGAAACCTTTTGCCCAGAGATCTGCAAGAAGGCTAAACATTATGTACAAGCTGGCCAGACGGCTAGACTGAGGTCAGGTTGAAATATAAGTAGGCTAGATCTAGTAGAAACATAGGTTTGAATTGGTGTAAATAATGTAAAATACTGAGGCAGAATCTTATACAAGAAGAGACTGGACTAAAGGCATTACATTTCCACCAATGCACAGCTCTTCTCTCTTCTTTAATATTCCAGCCAACAGCACCGTTGATGCCTTAATGGAATGTCCTTTTCATGCAGCATACACAACAATTGATCTTTCTGCTCTCTATTAATTATAAATATTTATGAATTATTTATTATTTAGTTAAAGAAATATGTTTGTTTAGAGCAGTTGATGAGGTGCTGAGTTATAGTGTCATTAATGAACAAATCATAAAACAGAAATTTTAATGTGCTGAATACTGAACAGGGAAATTTAACTATTAGAGTCACTTCAAATAGCTATTAGGTGTTTACAAGAAAAGAATTTACATAATTCAACTGATAAGTTCTTGTGGTGTTCTCAAAGGTGTATGTAAGGAAAAAGTTAAGGGAGTACAGTGGTGAGAGAACCATGCGTCCAGTAGATGCTTGTCAATCTCATGTCAGTCTGATGCCTACCTAATTTCAGATTTACCTACAACTACGCCATCATGGTATTTGAGATGTGTTGTTTCCTGTTCCAAGAGCAAGGGTGTCATCCTTCAGAAAGCTCTGTTTGCTAACAACCTGTGAATGTTGACTGTTAACTTGCAATCAACTTCTCTGAAGAATGCAAGCACTGAAGAAAAATTGTTTGGAGTAGATGAAGTAGATGTAACCATGAGGAAAGGATCAAGGGTGCAAGCACAGTATCATGCTTTCACTTTCATTTCAGAGGCGAATGTCCTCTCCTCGGGTCATTGGATGCATTAAAAGGTGGAATAGGGTTTTGAGCAAGCCAGTGTTGTTTTGATGTTTGAATACTCAATACCAAACAATACCAAAGGGGGGCACTTGTAAAAGGGAGAGAACTGGACCATGTGTAACTGTATGAGTCCTTTCTGCCTCTAGAACCTGTGCTGTTGTTAATCAAACCATACTTTGAGAAATAACAAGAAACAAACTAGAGGCATTTCATAGGGACTGGCTTAGTACTATGTCTCTAAAAGACCTAGAAGATAGAAAAGGGCATGATACGTTGCTAGAGGTGCTACCACTCCTTTCTGACGGGAATGATGGTACGTACTTCAGTGAGTCACAGGCCCTTTGCTGCTGATGGGAGTGATCTTTTAGCCCCAGTGGGAAGGGAGAGGCAAGTCTGAAGTTTACTCATGTTTTAACCCAGAAGGTCTAAATAGCCAATGTGCAAAGTGACAAGCCAGTAGGTCCCAGATAGCCATGACTGCGTTACCATAAAACTGAGGGGCAAGGTCAAAGCCAGGCAAAGATGAACTAGTAACAACCCCCAGTGGAAACAATTAAGAGGAGAAGAAAGCAGTTTTGTCTGTGCCAAGCTATGGATTTTTGCCTGTGTTTTGGTGGTGGCCAGTGTTACAGCGGTGACTACAACAAGTAGGAAGGGAGCAGGCTGTCATGGCAGCACTAATCAAAGACAACTATTTTTACCAAGTTTTTCATGCCATGTAATGATACTATCAAGGGAAAAGCAACTTTCATTCCAGAGGGAAAACTGCTATCCCAGTCAGCTGAAAAGGAGTATACAAGCAGGTAGCTGGTGAAAGAAGGCAGTAAAGAAAGAAGTGCCTCACTGCTTCATCCATTCAATTACTGTGTATGGCTATTATTTTCAATTTACATTGCCATGAATACAATAGTTCTTACACTTTCTCTTCGTTACTCTTAGCAACCTCAGACAGAATCTAATACTATGGTAGCTTCCAAGCATTTCCTCTGAATTTTCTGTATTCCTATTTCATATTATGTAGTTTTGGGTTTAATAATCTTTTTGCCAGGTAGAAAAGCTTAAAAACATATGGCCAGTTTTGGATCTTGCTTCATACCTCCTGCCATACAAAGCAGGCACTGCATTCAGAATTTGCTTTGGTGTAACTGAGATTAGTGTCTAACCAAGAGTATTCAAAGAATATTCAAAAGGGGAAAACAAAAAATACCCCACTCATCCTCTTTATATAGATGGTGGTGCATTCAGATAAAACTTGTGCAAATCATTCTTACGAACAGCCCTTAATTCTACTACCTTCTGTTCTGAGACGATACCCAGTCCTTGATTGCTTTTAGTCCTTTTCTTTTAGTCAAATAAGATGAAGGCCATTGAGGGCAAGGTGGATAAGGGTACATTTACTGTGTTAAGGGGATCAATTGTGTGTAAATAGCTGTTGTGGTTCTTAATAACAAGGATTAGCTGTGAGGCCGGAATGTGGCAGCTTCCCATCTCTGGTAATAAGTATTACTACAAGCATAGGATGGATGATGAGTGAAACTGTGATTGATGGATTTAATGATGAAATTCTGCAGTTTACAAGGAAGTATTTTAAGCTCAGTCATCATTCCTCAGCTCTCTCAAGGACCTACCAAAGAGGCAATGGTACACTTTAAAAATATGATTCAAACCGCTCAGAAAGAAGCTTCTTTTTATTTCCCCTTCAGCAGCTGCAATGTTTACATGCAGAGATAAAGCCATCATGTCACATAAGCAAAGGACATTCGTAGAAATGCACTCCAGCAGCATCTCATCACAAACAGCACAGTTTTAGCTGCGTTTCACAGCTGATATATGAGTCTGTGATTCCAAGCACATACCATAGGCTACTCCCTCTGTTCTGCCTGTCCGCGCTGCCTTTTAACCGTGCTTCCTCCTCAGCTCTATCACAGGTTGATCTTTTCCAGCTGCTCTACCAGCTTAATCAACTATTTCTTGCAGGCTGTCTGCAAGGTACTATTCCCTAGTTCTCCCTTTTGTGGCATTATTATATGCCATTTCCCCTTACTTTGTTAACCACTCTTCTTCCTTATACCATTCTGTGGATCATATGCCACTCTCTAACTGCTGGCCTACCTACACTAGAGCAGTGATCTCCAAATTTTTTTGATCTCACAGCCTTATCAGTAACAATTTTTTGAGCTTGCACCCCCTAAATATGTGTATTTATTTATGCCATATACATGTACTATTGTGCTAATATGTTGTGTGTATTATAAAATGTACATTGAAAATAGAAAGTGAAAAAGGATGAGATAAAGATGACAATATTTTAAAATAATTTTTTTATGTTATTTATTTACAGAACATTAAACCTTTTTGTACTCGTTCTTAAAACGTCACCTTTACTTTGACGGGACAGATTAAATGTGTTTGGTTTTTTGAACATATGTGCTAGGTAGCATACTACTGACAGCCACTTGTCATCCCAGGAAAGGTCAGCAAATTTGGAACCCTTGTCTTTTTGTAAAAGAAAAATACGTAACTTATCCTGAAGTTGGACAGCTCTTTTAAGCACTTTGCCACAAGATATCCAGCGAACTTCTGTGTGGTACAAAAGATTTTCACGGTTACTACCCACCCCATCTCGTTACAAAGTGCTGTAAAGATTCTACTGGTTTAAAGTATTGTTTTTAAAAAATGAACCGTATCAGTGATATCCTGTAGCACTTAGAGCACTTCTGAGTCCAGCTTCTTTGCTGCAGTAGCTTGCCTATGAGTGATATGGTGAATGAATTTCATGTGTGGTGCTATCTCTGCACCCTTACCCTGGAATCCATTTTTTTTTTATTCCAATCAAAGCATCCACTGCGTGAGTGATTACACTTGTACAATTTTTCCATAAAACATTGGTTTTATTAAAGAAGTCATTTACTGTTGAAAATAGATATTATCTGGTGTATCTTTCCTTTAGTGGCTCATAAAAAAACCAGTTCTTCCTGTATTTCGTTATTGAAACAGAATCTAGCAAATACCATAAGATGAGACATGTTAGAAACATCTGTGCTTTAATCCAAATGCAGAGCAAACCTCCCACACTGCCTAAATTGTTTGAATACTTGTTTCTTCAAATCTTCAGCAATGTTTCCTGTGCATCTTCCAACAGTATTTGCTGACAAAGGAAAGCATTTTAGTTTGTCACCATGTTGTTTTCCATGTATTCCAGCCATTTTTACCATGGCAGGAGGAACAAGCGTTTCCCTGCTGGTATGCGGCTGTTTTTTCTTTTGGTTTTAGGTAAGAAACCTCTTACTGCTAAGCAGTTATCATTGAGTCTTGTAAAGTGCTGGCTTGAATATTGCATGTGTTTAAAGAACAGAAAAAAATTTAGAAGTTTGTCTTCATGTTCTGGATGCTTAGTTTTTAAATGTCTTGCTAATTGTGCTGGCTTTGTACTATCATTAGTTAGTATCTCAAGGCACACTATACATTTAGGGTAAGGTTCTTTGTTAAGACCATGGATGAAAATCTGTATTTCAAATAATCTTCTTAATAATTTCAGAAATTTTTGGCCTAGTTCTTGTCAGATTTGATTAGATTGTCACTGGTTTTACCTCATAATGTGGCTGATGAAGAGCTTGTACTAGAAGCAGCATCAGGTCTGCCATTTTCTTGTTAACTTGTGCTCACATTATCAGTCTTATCCTCAGTGTGTGGTTTCTTTGCAGGAATCTTTTTAAGCTGCATGTCCATTTTGTGAGGGTTAGTTTAGTTAAAACTAGATATTATAATCCATACATCCACTTAACCAGGCACACGTAAGCTGCAATATTTCAAAATATGCTGAAAGTGAATGAATAAGGGTGTCACTTTGAACCTCTCCATGCTGTGGAGCACACACTCTTACCCCAGGATACCTCATGGGCCATATGTGACACAGGACCCTCTCACATACTGGCAGTAACTTATATATATAGTTACAGATACTGCCTAAGAGCTCTTGCCTGAACAACAACAGATGACAAATAACATAACTATGAAATAAATGCCAACTGATGCTGCAAAGCTTTCAACCTGTATCAGTCATTCCAGTGCTTACTGATTAATGGTGTGTTTTCGCAGACCATATTTCTCAGTATTTGTCATGTCAATTAATGAAGTATTCTCTTAGTACGACTAACAAATAGTTCTTTTAGAGGAGTATTTGTTGACCTTCTGGGTGAAGGTAAAAGTACTCAGTAAAGTATGTGTTTTATTCCAGCACGGTTTTGGGCCTCTTGGACTGGCTAGATGTTCCGCACCAGGGAAGGGGGTGACGTCAGAGAAACCGGGCTCTTTCTGGATCTCAATTAGAAGGCCAGACAACAAACGGCTTAATAAAATAGCCATTTCAATAAGGTGGAGTAAAAAGAGGAATATAGATAGTGAGTAAATCTTACATTCCTTCAGCTCCTGGGAACCCTGCTTTTCTGCAGCACTGGGTGGACCCCAGATGCATTTTCCCACAGCACGTTGCACAGATCCTGTCTGTGGAGAGGTCCCTATCTCCCTCCTGTGCTGTGGCGCTTTTATTTTGTGTAGCAAACAGAATCAAGAATCTTCTCCTGAGAGGCTGGGAGGTTATTTCTGTCATAACACCCACCAGTGTGCAGCACAGGCTGGCACAGGGCACGCCAGCAGGTTCCCATGCAGTGGCTGCTACTGCTGATGTACGGGCTTCTCAAGCCCCAAGTACAAGGCCCGCCAAAGCTGCCATGGCCTGGTCAAGATCACTAACTCCCCAAATACATCATCTTCTGCAAGGATCCCAGTACACTAGGTAAGAGAAATCTGTATCTCTAGGCAGAGAACATGGCTTATATTTGGGGTGGACAATAATTCCATCTGAAATTTGACAGAAATGGAAAACACTATGAAACAATCAGAGATGATGGAAGCAATAATAGATTTTTCACAGTTCAAGATTAAAAAAAAGACCAGGCAGCACTTTAGATAGTTCAAAGATCAAGAAGGTGGGCAAACTCTTAACTACAAGACTGAAGAGGATCGTAGAGATTTGATATAATGAGAGGTGACTATTGCACAATATTTTAAAATTTTATCTGGTTAAATAGAACAAAAATTTACTTGAGAGATTCCTCTGCATGGTTCTCCAGCCCACTCAGAAAGATAAACTGGCTTGTGAAGCGACCTCCAAAAAAGTTGAGACACGTTCAATAGTTTCAGGTAACTATATTAAAAAGAATGGAAAATATGTTCTTCAGCGGTCAGACCAACAATAGAAGAGTACATTGTTTCCCAGAACCTGAGAAGCAAAATGTGACTTTTGTATTCTTTCCAGGTATTGCTGGGCATGAGCTCACTGACTAATTACAAAAGTCAGTGTTCAAAACATTGTTTTGTGGCATAACTCTTTGAACCACACAGAAGGAACTCTGAGTAGCTGAGAAGGAAGAAAGTTCAAATTATTTCTCTAAAATTTTTCCTGTCTTGTGAATGAAAGCTAGTTTTGTAAAAGGCTGTGGTTTGGTGGAATAATGGTCTTATTTATAAGGGGTGAGGGGTAAGAAGACTGTAAGATTAGCATAGCTTTCAGTAAAGTAAATGAACATTAATTTCAGCCAAAATCTAGTTATTGCTTTGATTAATTTTGTTCTCAACAAAGACTCTGAAAGGAATTTATTTTTTAACAATCTGTACATAGATCTTAGGGGCCTGAGTAGTAAGTGAGAGGATTTTGAATTGCTCATTTATCAGCATAATTTGACCTACTTGAAGTTACGGAAACCTAGGAGAAAGAGCTGAGATTGGAATGTAAACCAGTGGTTTTTCAACCTATTAAGGATTTTATGCATGGACTAAAGACTGGGGAATGGCACTGAAAATAAAAATGTGTATCAGTCACATACACCCACAATATTTATGGGTGTGTGTATGTGTATTATATGTATGTTTCTTTCGAAGTCACTGGCAAGTGAGAAGCAAATTATTTTGAATGTTTATGGACCAGTGTTCTAATGAGAAAGCACAGATAACTTTGGTATTTGCTGCCTTTAAAACTTGTAGGGAAAAAGGCTGCATTATCATTATAATCATCAACAGTTGCAGAGGATATATTGCAAAGTTTTGCATGTCCTTATGGCTAAAGATTATAAATGGGCAATATTCAGTTCTTAAAGGTTGTACTAAAGGTGGTGTGCTATTATCTTTATGAAATATTCATCATAGAACTAAAACTTACTGATAAGTTAGGTATCATGCTATTACATTTCTTGTGTGTACGTTTGGTGTTCTAAAAGTGGCAATTTCATAAAACTATAAATCATTACATTTTGACAGCAAAAAAAAAAGTAATGGGATGAAGCCATAACTCCACTTGATTCTGCATACATTAACATATTATTAAGACTAAAGGTTAGTCTTAATGATAGTATGGCTGTGTTCATTTTGAGATATAGGAAGCAGGTTTTGATTTGTTAAATCCTAATCCCACTTTGACATAAGGATATTCTAAGCATTATACTCTCAAGTCTGAATAAAGAAGTGCCGTTAGTGATTTGGGGTGGGAAGTCAACTGTTCTGTGCCTTGGGTAGTCTTTACACTGTTTCTACAGTCCTTTCTCCAAATATAAAAATTATGAGGACAGCATTCCAGAAACAAACACAAACTCATTATCTCTTGGCATTTTTGTGAGGAGGCCAAGGTTTCAATTCACTTGTTACGCATTGACTTTGAGTTTTCAGTTAAACAGTCACTCTTTTTTATTTTGCAGCATTGTGGAGAATATTGAAAGAATGGCAAGCATTCTTTTCAAGAGTTGTCCTTGAACAAGTGTTAGATCAATTTCTAGGATTTTCTGGAGACCTCTCTAATCTGGGATGGTTTTGTCTCCCTCTGTAATTGTAGTGGTCATTTGATCACATAAGGTGGGAGGAACATAACCCCACAGAAGAAGAGAGAACAGTCTCACATCCTGAAAATTTCATGGCTGGATGAAATGTGGCATAGGATACTCTAACATGGCTTTAAAGGTGGAAATAATTGAATGATACAGAGAGTTGTCAGTTCTTTGTTGTCTTTGTCTTGAGGGATAATAAAGCACTTGCTGGGGGCTGTTTCCTGCGGATTTGTCTGTTCAGCAGCTTCATAGCCTCAGAAGAAAAAAACTACCAGACTCGATGTTACTTCCCCTCCATGCTGAAAAAAGCTGTGTCACACCAGAGGGATGTCGGAGGATAGGGGAAAGCTCTCTTGTGTCTTGCTGCTGAGTGCTGTGGACAAGCACATATGAATGCAGAGTTATATACTCAGGTCTGTGGGTGCCACAGTTTATTTTAAATGGGTTTTCAATTTATTTGAAATAAATGTTAGCACTGTAAAAATGCTATATTAGTGGCCCTAAAGGAAATGACAGAACAGGTACTTTGCATTTTATGGTAGAGCAACTTTCTCCACCTCCGGCCAAAGATTTTAGCATTTTATGATAAACCTCAAATCTGTTGCATAATTTTCTGGAGTGGGTAGTGGTGGTACTGTGTGTTACAAGGGGTTATGCTGCTTCCATCATAGTCTTGTACGTTCCCAGAATCACTTGTGAGAAAACTCCCTCCTGTGTGCTATAAAGGGCAACATTTTTGCCCTTCTATAGAAAACCAAAACTGACCTAGGTGAAGTCACAAGTCATTTTCTCAATTGTGTTATCTGAACTGCCTAAACCTAAGTGTACTTCACAGAATTAGAAGCATGAAGATGAAGGAAAACCTACAACTTATGCATGTTTTCTCATATTGTATATTCTCTAGTGCTTTGAATCTGGTTTTCTCTCTGTGTAACCTTCATCTTCTTTCCAGAATCCTTGTAGCTCTGAAATAGCTCTGGGTTAAAAGATTATGGTTTCAGAAACAAATGAACAAGTGCTAAAAAGGCAGTGGATCTATAGTGGAAAAAAGGCAGGGAGGACATAGAGGCTGGTAGGAGGATGCATGCAAATAACAATCCAATAAGTATCAACTAAGGATTTAGAGAGAGGTTCTGGAGGAGAGCAGCCCCATGTTGTAATGAGCCTATAGTCTGGGATAAATCAGAACATAATCAAATTTTCCTGATAAAAAGTGAGATTACAGAGCTGAATTGGGCTGGGAGCCCTTCTGGTTTGGCTCTGCAAAACCAGATCTCCTCCACTTAAGCTAAAAAAGGTGTCTCTTGCTATAATATCTAGAGATAGCAATCTAGACCTGCAATTCCATGCATTGCTAGTCTTGATGTGGTTTTTGGACTCTTCCTTCAATCTAGCTGAAATAAAAATCCTGCTCTCCCAGGAAGTCAGACTTGAGGGTACCTTGTTCTGAGTAAACTGGGGAAAAGAAGTGAAAGCTTTTTCTCCCATCTTTTAAACTCTTAAGTATCAATAAGTCATTCGTATCTTAAAGAAACCAGACTAGCCAGATTATAATTGCTTCTGGGGGAAGCAGAGAGGTTGCTAATGGCAAAATTATCTGAGAAGGAATTGGTGATAGCTGTCATCTGTTGGAGACAGAGAAATAGATAGAAGACAATGTGCTGTCCTTACATCAGTCCTTACATCATGCTGGCTTCAACCTGTCATCCCTAATAATAAAAAAGGCTATAGTGGCAGTATATCTGCAGTTTCTGGATTTAATAGGCAAGACCCAAGTGTTAAAATCCAAAAGATGTTAATTAGAGCTGAGAACCCGTGGCCTGAAAGAGTCTCCCCAGAAAGGAAAACCAATTGTTTGAGGATATTTATGGAGTGGTCACCTCTGCCTAGGGGAAATTTTGAAGAAGTTTGTCTAAGGCTCTTCCTGAGGTTGGCTCAGGTCTAGATCTAGGCAGTGAATAAATTTTGCTTAGACCATGAAAACATGCTGGCTTTGCTTTCAGACTTCTTGTCTGTCTGTTTTTTTTGGTTTTTGTTTTGTTTTTTTTAATGCTGTGAGCAGCTGCAGTGTTCCCCCTGCAAAGGCAGTACCTAGCTCAGGCTAGCCCAGCAGGGGCACAGCCAACCCTTGGCTTGAGAAAGTCATGATGAAATTATCTGGTACTTGCTTACTGTCCTGGTTTGAGCCCAGCCGGTAACAAAGCACCACGAAGCCACTCGCTCAGTCCTTGCCCCCCCGCCTTGGCCCCGGTGGGATGAGGAGAAAATATAAAGAAAAGCTCCTGGGTCGAGACAAGGGCAGGGAGGGATCACTCACCACTTATGGTCACGGGCAAAAGACAGACTCAACTTGGGGAAAAAATAAAACCAATTTAATTTACTACAAACGAAATTGAAACAAAGACAATAAGAAGTAAAATCAAATCTTAAAACACCTTCCCCCACCCCTCCCTCCTTCCCAGCTCAACTCCACTCCTGGTTTTCTCTCCCTCCTCCTCCCCAGGGGGACGGGGAATGGGGCTTGGGGTCAGTCCCTCACACCTTGTCTCCACCGCTCCTTCCTCCTCAGGGGCAGGACTCCTCACTCTGCCCCCGCTCCGGCCTGGGGTCCCTCCCACGGGCTCCAGTTCTTCACGAACTGCCCCAGCGTGGGTCCTTTCCGCGCCCTCCAGCCCTTCAGGCACTG
>JAVKLA010000031.1:832381-845403 GCA_034782735.1 Sagittarius serpentarius | reverse complement strand
CCCCGCTCCCCTCCATGGCTGCAGGGGGACAGCCTGCCCTCTCACCGGGGGCTGCAGGGCCAAACCCTCCTCCGGCCCACCTCCTCCCCCGCCTTCCTCACTGGCCTCAGGGTGGGGTCTGGGTAGGGGTTTCTCTCACATCCCACTCCCCCCTCCGCTGCAGGTTCCCCCTTCTTAAATCTGTTATCCCAGAGGCACTGCTGCTGTCGCTGATGGGCGCGGCCTTGGCCAGAGGCGGGTCTGACTTGGAGCCAGGGAGGCTTCTAGCAGCTTCTCACAGGAGCCACCCCTGCAGCCCCTTCCCCGCTACCAAAACCCAGTATCCCTGGGATGGAATTTCCAAACTTGCAACAAGGGAACAGTAAGCACTAGGTTGGGGTAGATACTGAATTATTTTTTTTCTTGTTATTTTAAAAATCTTTTTTTTTTCCTTTTATCCCATGCAGAATTTCTACTAATAGGAAAAAATACTGTGTTTTGAAAGGCTTTATGGTTGTTGTCTATCCACCATTAGTTAAAGTCCTCAGGGGACCAAACATGAAATTGACTCTGGGAAGGCTTGCTGATGTCTGTGTGATTCCACCCCAGCTGCAAGCCCCAAGCCTATGGGATTGTAATTTTTGGTGCATCTCCAAGATCAGTCTTTTGGTAAAACAGAGGCTGAGGCTATGACTACTCAGGACTGTTAAATATACCAAAGAATATTTTGTAAGAGGCAGCAGTGTGAAAGCCTAGGCCAAATCCCTCCTCATGAATTTACACTCTATTCTTCTAAACCTCCCCTCTGAGGTTTCATTTAGCTGTAGGCTACTTAATTTCAGATCCTCGTACTGGGCTGCTATAGTTGCTGTGCTGCATTGCTGAGAACACACATAAAGGATGAAAGATGCTTTGGAGATGCAAGATACTGCAATTAGAAGAAAAAAAATACTGAAGCACAAATGACAAAGGTCAAATGCTCATCCTTGTCTCCAACCAATTGTAGCCGCCTCAGATTGGTATTTTGTACGAGCTGTGAGAAGCAGGTGTGTTCTAGACTGGCAGCCATGTAGCTGAAGACACTTGTAGTGTCTTAAGCAGCCTGCCTGTGCATAACACAATTATGTAATAATAATTGTGATTATTTATGAACTCACATGCATGAGAGCCAGACTGACTGCTTTGCTTATTTAGCAAAGCTCTAGAATCTCACCTTGAAATTCCTGATGTGCAGAGATGCTGAGCTGCTAGGTCCTTTCATTTGCAGCCTCAAATTGCAATCGCAAGAGGGATTGTAGAAATCCACACTCCATGAAATTTATTAATACCTCAGCTTGTACCTGTCAGAAATTGTCCCTGGATTGCCTGGAGGCCCCTGGGTTCTGTTGACTATGTCCCACTTTTTCTCTAAATTTTCATGGGAAGAAGGGAATATCAAACCAAAACACTGCAAAGCAACATTCTGACACATTTTTTTCTGTCTTTCTTTAAAAGTGTAGATCCCTAATTCATGAGACTGCATAATTATATATTTGCTTATGAATAATACACTGTGTGGGTTTTTGTTCCCAGTTCTCCACCTCCTTTTTCATTCTTGTTTGGATGCATACTGTAATTGAGCTGCCTCCCAGAGGGGCATCACAACACCCCACAACCAACTGTGAGAAATCCTCATGTCTTGCATACACCGTATTTCCCTCCCACACCCCGGCTCAGAGAATTTAAAGAGCCCTCATTAATTAGCACTGAACCTTGCAGGGTATGCATGAATCACAGCAGCTGTGGTTAGGGACTGAAATTTAATTAGAAACACATAGTAGGAAGGTGATTTTTTGAAGTTTCAAACTGTAAGAGGTGCATAGTTAGCTGTAAGTATGTTTCCATTTACGAATAGGGGAGGACTTAGCTAAGTGTGTGATGGTCCCAGTTTTCAAAGTCAGAAAAGACAAATATAAAGCTAGCAAAGTTATCTCCCCTTTTCAAAGTCACTTCAAGGAAGGTTTTGCCAAAATGATTCATGAGGTTTACTATTGCTATTTAGAATTTGATGCTGACTGCATCAAAATCTAATGAGAATGCTGTACATGGAAAACCAGGATTTAAAAAAATAAACACAGGGAAATATTCTGGTAATACTACTATATAATGTTGTTATCTTTCTGTCCTAGTGTTTGGAATAAGACAAGATGGGCAAATGCAGTAATACCTGTTTATGGAGGGTAGGAGGTGGCACACAACAGATTCGGAGACTTGTTTGCTAGGAGAAAACAAGGCTGTGGCAGATTTGGTGACAACATCTGTGTCTTAACCACCTTTCTCTTACTCAGAGTACTGCCATTTCACTGGGGTGCTTTATAGCTGCCAGCATATTTAGTGTATGGGTCTTTTTTGGTCTTATTGGCATAATCATTTAGTTTTTAAAAGGCTAAACAGTTCTATATTTGAGATAGTTACAAAAAGCAGGGGCAAATGTGGGTAATGAAAATAATTACTTGAAAGCATGTGGCTGGTGCCACTTGAGGTCAATAAGCAATGTTATGTGATAGCAAAGGATGGCAGAGGTAGGTATGTTCTGAGATAATGCATCTTCCTTTAAAAACAGTGGACCAAAAGACCTGCTGGACTTTAACGCTTCTTTTGGTATAGAGTTAGAGGATGAAAAGAATGGTAAAGAGCTATGGAAAGAAAACCAATTCAGTTGTAATGCGATATTCAGTTTACATATCCTTAGCTATCTGGGATCTTACACGTTTAGCCCAGTGGTGTTTTCTGGGTTTGTTTATAGTCAGTAAAGAGGCGTAGGCACTTCCAGTGGGCATATCGTGCCATCGAGATAAACAGGTTGACTCTCACTCTGAAAGTGCTGCTGTTCACTACTGAGTATGGAAGGATTCTAGGCAACTAACTTGGAACAGATGTCTGAATCTTAATGGCTAAGGCCAGGAGAGAAACCCCATCTTTCCATATAGAGAAGGTATTGAAGAACCCATCTAGCCATAGATTGCTGATTGTTCAAAGCAGTGTACGACTGATGTGCTCCGTTCTTGTGTATGTCTCTTCCATATCACACTGAAGTGTATGTGCAACTGTAGACAATGCATGCCTGGCTGTGATCTTGGTAGCTTTCAAAAACTAAAGAGCGTTTATATTGCTTTGTGTTCATATATCCAATTCCTAAAGCAAATGGAAGTACATTGAGTATCAGTGAGACTCAGGATGGAGCACTAGTTTGAATTGCTAGGAAGTCAAGAACATTGGAAAAAATGTACTGGCCTGACATATGGGTCAGATTATGCTATAATTAAGTTCTACATTGCTTGGGTAAGCATTTCCTGTTTTAAAGTGATGTTTGATGTTGCTATGTGCTTTTAAGGATCTATAACGTTCCATCTGATTTCAGTAGCAGTGCAATTCATCTGTACAGATAGATCAATGAGTCATGCTTGCATACTGTGAGCATGGTATTTACAATTCATCGTGTGAGGTTCTGGTACTCACCATATCTCCCATGCAGGATTTACTCCCCCACACAGTGAGAACTTTTACGTTTTCTGAAACCATTTAAGGAGATGGATGACTTAACATCAATATTAACAGTTTCTCTGAAAGTGGGTTGAATTTTCATTTGACAGGAACCTCCACAATTTAACAATTTGGGCATCAGTCAGTTGTCATCTCCATACTCTCAGTATGTTCTCATTTCTCGCGGCTACCCTTCTCAGCAAGATGAAGGGAGAAGTTTTATTTTATTCTAAAATGCTAAAATTTACACTTTATTAAAGCTGTGGCGAATTCAATCTATGATAAAATCAAGTGCCATAAGAAAAGTGCAGAATGACCACAGATCTTATTGGAACCATCAGCTGTGCCTTGTCAAAGGCAAATCATGGGGCCAGTGGTTGAAATCAAACAGAGTTTTACAAAGGAACAGACATATTCTCAGAAGTATGACCATTAAAATTTGATTTGGCTATCCTCTGGTATGTAGTGATCCTGGCTCTGTAAATAGAGTTGGTGTAATGAGCTGTCTACTCAAGTTAAACAAGTTTTTTGGAGACTGGGCAGAGCAAGCATAACTGTCAACCATACTAGCATCGTTTTTACCTCTATTTCTTCCACTACTACTGGTTTTTTTGCTTTAACCTGAGTGTGAAATGCTGATTTTCACTTTTCTGTGGCAGGTTTTTAATAATAAAAAAAAACACACACCCCCACATAAACAAAAGAAAAAACAAACCACCAACCAACAGGTAAATGTGAGTTTCATGTTAATCTCCATTATAAATACTGGATGCTGTATTTGGTTTTGGCTGCAGTCTTGTTTAATCAACAAGCTATGTTAAGTTTGAAGGGAGCTAAAGTAAGGACCGTTCTAGAGACTGTAGGTAGATCCTGAAGCTACAGTTCAAATCCATTTAAGTCTGATACCTAAAATCCTTGTCTTGGTCTCAGAGCTGACACAGAATTAGGGCTTCAAAATGGTGTTGGGTGGCACCATCTTGTTGACGATGATCCATTTAAGACAGATGGTAGAACTGACGTTCCAACTGTTCTTACGTTCTTTAAATATCTCTGCATGTTTTTCACAGCAGAAGGTGTGCTAGCCCTGCTTCCTTGGCCTAGTTCAGATGGGGCTGTAATCACTTGGCACCTAAAATTTAAACCTGTACTTTCCCATTATGGCATTTTTCCCAAGCTAATAGTTTTTCAAGTGGATTGACTTCATGGTACAGATTAATTGCCAGGCCCAACATTGCTTCAACATGTTTTATTGCAAATTTCATTTGTGCCGTCATTTAGTTGGTAGCCATTGTGCCATGTCCTGGTTTCAAAGTGCTTCAAAATGCTTTGTGGTAGTCTTAGGTCTGTGTCTGTATAGAACAGAAAGTTTTTTTAAACAGTACTAATAATAGTGACTGTACGGCAATATGGATTCTGCTGGAACTTTAGTGTGTTATTCTATAACTGTTTTCTTCAAAGAGAATTTTCGTGGAGAACAAAAATGCTGAAAATTTCCACCCATCTCTATTGATTGATGATTTAATCCATTTCTTTTCTGGTTCTTCCCTCCTTCTGAGACTTTGTCTGTGTTTCCTTGTCTCTTCCATCAGTATCTTTTCTCTGTCTGATCTGCTGCTAACAAAGTCCTATTTGAAGAGAAACTGAGCATTACCTGCCCTGCATCCCATTGTGTTGCTCACTTGTATCATATATTGCTTCCTTTATGCTATGACTGTTGTCCTGTCACTGAGTGTGGTGAGGCCACTTCCTTGATGGTCTCTTCTTGCTCTGCCACAGGATAAACTATTGCTGTTGGTAGTATTGGTATTAATAATGTTGATTTTGTTTATTACCTTATTTTGAGAGAGCTCCAGAGAGACGGTCAAAAGCTTCAAAGCAACTTGGGTATACCTATGCCTCACATTTGGAATCCTGAGCCTTCTTTCTCTTCTATGCTTTGTCTCCATTTATTGGGTATGTTAGATATTATATCATTACAGATAATGAGACAGGAAAGTCCTTTTTTATTAGCTGCAGCGCTTTCCTCTGTTCATACTGCATTGTCTGTAAAGTGCATCCAGGAACAGAGGGGGTTTTTTAAGATGAGATTTAGATTCCTTTATGGATTAGACACTAGAAGAGAGAGAGAGGAAAAAAAAGAACCCGCTGTAAAAAAAAAAAAAAAAGTAGTGTTCTTGGAGTCTGTCCTCTTTTGTTTCCTGCTTTGTATCACTTTCTCTCTGAAAATCATTACCAGTGAGGTGCTCTATTTTACTCCATCTGGGTGGGTGGGGAAATTGGATGCCTGTTTCTGTCCCGATGCTAATAGCTTTTTACTTCTGCACCCAAGTGGCTATCCAGATCAGTGTGTGCATGTGACAGGAGATGCCATTTGGCAAGCACTGCCATTCTCCTTTATTTCTGTTTTGTAGCATTTCAAAAAGGCCAGTTGTACAGTGCTGGCAAACACAATGGAAGTCTGTCTCTCCGTTTTAGGACATGCCTGCATGTTTTGCCAGAAGGGCAAACAAATCCCACCGGCCTTTTACCTACACAGACACCATTACTCAGAAAACAGTGAATGGCACAGGCAACAGGAAAAATATCCTAAAAAAAGTGTGTGTGTGTGTGTGTGGAGGATTTCTGTTGAGTAAGACTGCAGACATCCTGGTCCCTTAACTTCCATCAAGCTGATATAATGGTACACGGCAGGTGTTAGCCCACAAGATACACCAGAGAATTTGGGGCACATGTGTCATTCTGTTTTTCAAGTGTCCTTCCAGCTATTGATTGTGATGCTAAATGTACTTTCCTCAGACTTCCAGACTTTGGATGATGTGGTGCAACCCAAGATAGATTACACATATCTGCGACGATTGGCTCAAGTCCTAGGTAGTGATTTTCTTATAGTATTTTTTCTAAGAGTTTTGTTTTTTAAGAGTACAAGTCTGATAGCCCCTCAGTGCCCTTTGCACTTGTCTTTTATTCTTGGACACCAGTAGGTGCCTATAAGAGATAAGCACCTTCCCCCAAACTGACTATGTTTATACCTTATTCAATAGTAGTACTTTTGCTCTACTATTTAAGGAAACAGTTGAAATATATGTTGGCCTATAAATTTCTTCTTCAGGCCAAGGTACTGGAATAGCACCAAGAAATGACCAATGCATCTTTGGGGCAATGATGTTAGAGATAAGAGATGGGAGACTGTTTTCCCAGCACGAGAACTTCTAGGATGAGATAGAGGTAATAGTTGTGCTTATATGATATCATACCCTATGGCTTGCAAAGTGAGTGGGAAATAAAAGAGAGAGTACATCCCTGCTCAGGGAGCAGACTAGGAGAAATGCTGCTAACAGAGAAAGTGAGAACGCTCTTTGGATTACTTGTCCTATTGTGGGAAGGAGAGTACAGAAACAGCTGGTAAGCTGTCAGGTTGATCTTAAGGAGTAAATGTGAAATGTCTTCTCCTGGTGCATTAGTAACAAGAGTTATTTGGATGAAGCTGAGGAGACAAGGTGGTTGCACCTGCTATTAGCCCTTTTTCTCTTTTCAGTATAGATATATGTCAAATGTCCTACTTCTTTCTTACCCGCTTCATTAAACTCATCCACAGCCATGCTGTCTTCCAAGCCTGTTTCTTCATATCATAATTTCACCAGGTTCACCAGGTTGTTTTTCATTTAAACTGTGCAAATTGTTAGATTGGTGCATTCTGCTGACTGGGATATAGATCAGTAGAGGACATCCAAACACATGGTCATTCCAGACAGGTCTGGGTTGTGTATGGAGCATATCAGTAGATACAGAGGTTAGGTTAGGGACACTTACGTGGCTTATTTATCCTCTCCCCTTGCCATTCCCCTGTCTCTTAGATTTATTAATAAGAATGTGAAGATGGCTACTGCTGTGAAGAAAGGGTGTTTATTTTTTTTTTCTTCTTTCCTTCTTTCCTTTTTGTTTATTCTTTCTGATCTCTGAATTTTACATCTTCTCACAGTGTGCAGGACCAAGAGGGATATGTGTGGCTCAGTACTGATTCCGTGTTAGTCATATTCCTTCTTTTGCACACTGACATCACCCCTGCCTGTGACACATTGACCTTATTTTTTTCCCAGCAGGGGCAGATAGAAATGTAATGATCCTGCTCCGGTAAGGAATGAATTTTCAAACTCATGACATTTGCACAAGTACAAATGCTTGTAATAAGGGCAAGGCAAGGAAAAAACAGGACCCCCTTTGCCTTTCTCTCTTCTACCTTAGTTCTGAGCAGCCCCATGTCTGCTTAAACTAGATCACATCCCAAAGTGAGTTTGCTGCCGTCTGTGTGGTTTGTTTTTTAGTCTAATTATGTCAGTAGGGAGCATTCAGGGTTGGGGAAGGAGTCATTTTTTTGTAGCTTCCATTCCTTAAATACTTTTTTTGCTTCTTACATCTTACATATTTAACCCATGGATATGCTGGCAAAATCTTCAGAAGTTTTTTGTTCCTCCTACGTGTTCCATCCTTCTGATGGATCATATTCTGTGCTTCACAAGTTGTTACAAAACACTTAACGCAGTGTGAATACTGCCTCTATTGTTTGCATTGCCCACAAAGCCAAGCAGGCTGTTCTTTTTGCCTTGCCTGGAATGGGATCCCCTGAGAAATAACCACACTTGGCTTGTGCTTTGAGCACCTTTCCAGCGCTGATGTAAGGCTGTGCATGACTTTGGTTTGTTTGACGTTAAATGATCCATCCATTAAGAGACGTGTCACAATCTGAGCAATCTAGGAGTTGAGTCTGAGGAATGACTCCTTTGTAATCAAATAAAAATATGTGCCTCACCTGTGTACATCTTCAAAAAGTACTGTCAAGGGCAAAGCTGGATTGCATTGCAATGCCATAGGTGTGTATATTATTCTTCAGACCAGTGGTTCATCTAACCAGCATCCATCTGGACCTGTTGTAGGATCCAGGGTAGATAATGATACAGTGGCCTCCTCACATGCAGACATATCTGTGGACATATTTTTCAAAGTCTGTCCCTTTAAGGGATATCACTTTTTTTTTGTCCCAGGTTAACTTGTGTTCTGCCACTGTTCAGTGTCTGCCAAATTTTAATGTCAAAACTTGCTTATATTGGAAATAGGGAATAACAGAGCAGAAGTTTCAGAAAAAAAGCTATCCGCAATAAATCCCAGAGTATTTCAAGTTTTCTGCCTGAGTGGTTTTCCTGTGTCCCTCATTTAGGATCTTCGTCCCATGTTGTACCTCATGTTTAGGCCTTGACAGATTGAGATACATGCACAGGGCCCTTTTTTGTGGTGTTTCCAGTTAATTTGGAACTCAGCAGCATGTATGCAGTTATTAGTTATTTTCAGCATGCATTTCTTTGCAGCTGTCAACAGTAAATTTTATTTGCCATTGTGTAGACCATTTTCATAGAGCTCCTACTAAGAAATAACTTAAATAATTTTGTGCCAGCTGCAGATTTGTTTCTTTGTTATTTACCTCCTTTTCTACAGCACTGACAAATATGTGAGATGAGGCTTCTTAAGCAGAACTTCTCTTGTTTTCTTTGTCATATTGAAAAAAAACCAGAATTTTGTTCCTACTTTCCATTTACTGTCTTTTTTATCAGTTTCTAATTCTTTACAGCACTTTTTCTTCTATTATGATTTTTATAGTGTCTTCTGGTACAGTGCTTTCTAAAAAGGCCCTTTGAAATTCTGGCTGACACCTGTTTTCCTTTATCTTGTGTTTTGTTGTATCTTTGTAGATCCAAAGAGTCCTAGTACATTTGATTACTTATAGAAAGAATATTGGGTTTATATTACCATATTTTAATAATCTGTGACATTTATTCGTGTTACGTTGCCTGACAATGAAGTAAGGTTTGCAGGCGCCTCATTTCAGGAGCATCATGTATATCCTCCAAAACAAACAAACAAAAAAAAAAACGAAAAGGAAAAAAGGGCATATATGTTACCTTCCAGTACTCTGTAGGATAATGTATGAAAGGCTGCATAATTTTGCTAGCAAATCAACTTTGCTTTTAACAGTGAGGTACATTAGTAACTGTTTTTAGGATCACCACAGTTTGTATTTTACTCTGAGAATAGTAAACATTAACACTTCTTTTATCTTTCAGTAGATATCATAGCTCTTTGCAAGTACTTACAGAGTAAGCTGCACAACACTCCCATGAAATGGTAGCATATGATTACTCTTGTTGTATGAATAGGGAAAATCCAGACCTGATAACATCCCTTTTCTACCTTGTGTGCTCCAATGCAGTACCTTTGTGTGAACTGTAGACTGAAGATGGTTAAATTTTCTTTCCAAGTCACCATTTTCAGGATCAAATCTAATGGGGGAAATCCTTGTGATTAGGTTATGGCTCTAGACATTTAAAATCAGCTGGAGAGTCATTTGAACCCAAGTTGATTGCGTTCAGAGAGCAGGAAGTGTGCATGCCCCTCATGCGCAGGGACAGTGGGAAACTTGAGTAGCTTCTCCAAAAATGAATTAAGGCTCTTCTGCCAGGGCTCTGAAGGCCCTCAAGGCAAAACCAGACCTTCCTTCCCACTTCCTCCTTGTGATGTGCAAATCCTTGTACTTCTCAGAAAGACAAGTTCTGTTTGGTTGATGGAGACACAGAGGGGGAATAAACGGAAACAGAATTAAGGGCGGATGCAATAGCAAATGCTAACCAAACACTGAGGGAAAATTGAATGAGAACTTGAAGACGTAGACCATGGTGTGGAGTGATTTATGCTCAGAATTGCACTCTGCACTTGACAAATATTGACCTGTGAGCAGTGTTCCCACTACTGATGAGGAAAGGGGTCTGGATATACCCATTCTGTCAACAGAGGGAAAAGTTAAATCAATGGAAGGTTCTGACTTCCTTCCTCAACTTTCATGTAAATGGGAGGTGAAACATCAGCGGTGTCAAACATTGTTTCTTTATGGCCACTGAAGCTGTTTGACCCCTAAAAGGTCATCTGGCTAGAAGACTAACTGAACCATGGCATCCCGCTGGATCTGAAAACACATTCTGGATGTAAAGCAGAAACAGCTTTTTAGTGAGATTTCTGGTCAGACCACAGATACCACACAAAACCCTGTAAAAGTATCAAGAAAGTTAGAACTGAAGATGCAAAATCGCGAATAAATTGTACGTCCGAGATGCTTTTGCTTAACTTTAGAAATGAGAAGAAGCAGAAGTTCCAGCATTATGGTAAAAAGCTCTGAATAGGCAGATCGGATTGGACAAGAGTCCTACTTTTTCTATGTTTATTTTTCCATCCTTTCGACCAAAAAAGCGTTGTTTGTGCGACCTATTGTGTTTGTCACAGGCAGCAACAATAAATGGATAAAGACAGGCAGGATAATGATTGATCTCTGAAATGGCTTATTTTGTTAACTAAATTACAGGTTGTGATGTGGACAGAGACAGCTGGCAGGCAGTGTTGCCCAAGCACCAACCCTCAGAGAAAGTGAAATATGTGCTTGCCTTTCATTAGTGCACACGGTGTCATTATCGCCATTGCCATCACGACAAATGTGGTGATTATATGTGTCCCCTGAGAACAGCTGCAGACAGAATGGGTGGACTGAGCAGTGAAACAAGGTACCCTGCTATCAGGAACTGTTCAGCCTGCAAACAAATCTGCAAATGTTTCAGTAAGAGGTCAGACAATTCTTGGGTGAAGTTTGCAGTTGTCTAGACTTCTCCCATTCTGGCATCTCTGAACAGTCTACAACCATTTAATAAAAACATTGGTGTTCTCATTTTAAAGAGAAAGAAATTGAAGCAAAAATGCTATTATGCTTCCTGCAAGTCACACAGCAAGTCCCTTCCAGCACAAGGGGTAGGATTAAGGTGATCTGACCTGCAGCTCTCCAATTCATTTATTAAACCACGATTCCCCTCACAAAAAGAGATGACTTGCTGTTTCGCAGTCACTGGAGTGAATGCTCTGCCAGCTGTCCCCCTTTACCTGGTGAGCAGTGATGTGCTACGGGTGTTTTCAAGAATGGATCCAATGAGGATCTTCCCTTAAACTATAGCAAATCCTGTGAGCAAGAGTGATGTGATGCTTGCAAAAAGACAGCATGAGGGAAGCTGTGTGCTTGTTTTGCAGTTTAAGTTAACACTTTTCTCTAATAACTATGAAGGGTAAAGGAGCTTCTTTTCAGTGCGTTTGGGTTGAGATGGGTGGACCTAAGTTTGAAAAATCAGGCTGAGCGTTTGCTGCTTATGAAAACAGTACCCAAATCCATGACAAAAGCTTGTAAGAAGTGCCCCTGTATTTAGAATGCTAATTTTGAATACACACATATTACCAGCCTGTTCCAGAAGGGCATGTCTAGGCCGGTAAATTTGGGCAAGCAAAGCCAACACAAGAAGAGGAAGCAGCTCCCTGTTTGGACTCTTGCAAAAGTTTGTTTCGAAGCACTATCAGTACATCGTATACTCTGGAGCATAAGAATCTTTATTCTTGGTTTCTTAAAAAGAAAATTGTGTCCTTAGAAACTTTTGTTATCTGTATGAGTGTTAACTCCTAATGAAATGGTCTCAATATTTTGTAGCAAGTATGTGCCCAGATTATGATCGAGTGTTGTGTTAAAAAAGTAAATTGATATCTTAGTTGTCTGTTAATCAGAAAAGACGAATCAAAGTGCTTGACTTACCTTCTCAGTTTTGTACATTATTTTGTATATCTTATTTTCTCTCCCATTTTAAACTTTCTCAGGTTGTAGTATTCTAAGTTTTTTTGAGATTTTCCTATTACAAAAGTCCCTGTATAGCTCTACTAATTCTAGTTTCTAATTCAAATCTAAGTCATTCCCTTGAAACTGTAGGATTATGTTACATGATAGCAATATTTTATCATGTTGCAATCTGGTTAAACTTTGGTAAGCAACATTGATCGTTGTCTGTGCTGCCTAAGTTATAGTTGGCATATGCAACTTTTCCCTTTATTGTGCTGGAAGAATATTCATTATTAACACTCCAGCAGCCAACAGAAAGGGAGTTTGCAGAACTGCCCTTCTGCTGGTAAAAAAATCTCAGCCTGTATTGCGTGGAGACCAGCTAGCGTGACTGTCAGACAGGGTGCACGCTGCTCGGTCCTGTGAGGTGTGTTTGGAACTGTAGGTGCAGAGGAATTCTGAGATCAGGGCTCCTGCACACACAGCCTGCCTAGCATTAAAAACTGATGGGTCTGGACCCATGAGTATTGTGATGACGGTTCAAGCTAACTGAAAGGTCCCTTCTGTAATGCTGCTTTCCGTATCTGTTTCTATATATTTTTTTCCATTTAACAGTAAAATTAATGAAGGGAAAAACAATACTCATCCTCAGAGCTTAGCTATTATCATAATTAAAAAGAAAATATTTAACATGACATTAAAGTCAACATGCCTAAATCTAACCAACTGTAACTATGAAATACCATTGTCCTGGTTTCAGTTGGGATAGAGTTAATTGTCTTCCTAGTAGCTGGTACAGCGCTGTGTTTTGGGTTCAGTATGAGAAGAATGTTGATAA
>JAVKLA010000031.1:730209-832281 GCA_034782735.1 Sagittarius serpentarius | reverse complement strand
AGCAAGGAGGCTGGAGGGGCACAGGAAAGTTGGGAGGGGAGACAGCCGGGACAGCTGACCCAAACTGGCCAAAGGGGAATTCCACACCATGGGATGTCATGCCCAGCTTGGCGGGGTGGAGAGGGGGAGCGGGGCTCAGGCATCAGTCGGAGAGTGGCGAGCGGTTGCATTGTGCATCACTTGTCTTGTGTATTCCAGTCCTTTTATTATTATTGTCACTTTACTGTTAGTGTCATTGCTAGTTTCTTCCTTTCTGTTCTGTTAAACTGTTCTTATCTCAACCCATGAGCTTTACTTTATTTTTCCGATTCTCTCCCCCACCCCACTGGATGGGGGGGAAGTGAGTGAGCAGCTGCCTGGTGCTGAGTTTGCTGGCTGGGGTTAAACCATGACAACCATTTAAAACGTATTTAATTCAGCACTCGGGAAAGTTGCTGATTTAACAATCCAGGAAACTCAGCTCTGATCATAGGCACGGTACCTTTAGTAACATGAGTCATTGCATCTGTTCTCTTTTTCAGCTCTCTCAGACACCCAGCAGAGGCACTGATCTGTGCTAGCAGTAGTATTTTGGTACATGGTGTTGATGCTTTTGTGGGTCTGCCTCCTCCTTTACTTCCTCCATTTTTCCTTTTCATAGCTTTATGAGAGGCTCTTCAGGAAGGAGCAATTCAGATCATTGTTCCAACCCTAGTATACAAGACAAAAAGTGCCGTGCTCTGCTATAACTTATAAGTGACATACAAAAATGGAACTGCAGAATGTTTTTCTCAAAATTGATTGTCACAGCAAGAAAAGTACACATAAACCCATAGTCAAAAGAGGGAAATGTTCTGAGATGTTAGTGGTCAAGACCTGGTATTGTGGCTTACATTGTTTCTGGAAAGTGACTCATCTGGATATACTAGGCCTGTTTGATTTGGACAGAATATAGTTCATCTTTTTGACTATGAAGAGTGGAAATCTTTGATTTGTGTTCAGTTAGCAAATGTGGCAGGGTTAAGTGCAAGTTCCATTTGTGTGTCAATACGATGATAGAAAAGTGGCTTTTGCAAATAAACCACAGGTAAATCTCAGAAAATAATGCAGTATACCCAATCCTCAACAGCTAACAAGGTTAAGAAGACTCAGAGGATCAATTTAAAGCAACAAGTTTTCAAGCCAAATTTGTTTCTAGATAAACATCACTGAAGTCAAAGGAATGGTGCCAGGATTAAACAATGCCCTTCCTTTCTAGTTAGCAGTTGAACTCAATCCACACAGGTAATAAAAGAAGATCACAGTTCTTTTGTAACTGTTTGTTAGTCTCCAGCAAATGACTTAGAGTCTTAGCCCAGTTGATAATGGTTGGAAAACTACAAATCATCAAAAAAAAGTCTGGTTTTAGTATGCATCAACAATAATTTAGAGCTTCTTACTGGCCGTCTGTCCTGAAAGCCTGAAAAGAGAATGGGTTGTAGGGTTTGGATCCTACTCCTTTTCCTTAAAGTCCTCCCAGAAGGTTCATTGGCTATTGAGGATGGCATGTAGGGAGTTTTCATTGCTGTTTGTTGCATGCAGTTGGATGTTTTACTTTAAAAAAAAGAGAGAGAAAGAGACACTAAGTTTTGTATCTTGAATGTCTATGAAATTATCCAGAAAAATGGGGAGACACTTGGTGCTTCACCAGAGGCACTTGGCACAGCTCCGTCTCTGTCGCTTTGATCCAGACTGAGACATAGCTGCTGTTTTTTTTATTTCCCTCATCAGTTTTTTCTTTTCTCTCTTAAATGCAGCTATTGGTATTAACCTTTCTCACAAAACCAATAAAGCCTATTTCATGCTTCCTTCCCACTTCAGATTATTCTGTTGGTGAAGTGTTTGCTAGAAAACATGGCAAGGCTTTCATGATCCCTTTTCTTCTTGAAACTACCTACCTAGTTTCACGAAGAAAGAAATGTAGCCTTGAAGGCTGGGGGAGATGCACGCATCCAATAATACCTTGAAGGCTGCAGAGCTGTTAACCACTGGCTGTGATACTGAGTCCACTACATTAAGGGGGCATTTTTAAGTGTTTAACATGCAATATTAAAAAAAAAAACAACACCCAAACAATTCAAGACTCAGGCACTTGAAAGAAGAAAGTACATCATGGTAAAAGTGAATTGATAAGCACGTTTTAAAAAGCACCAAAACGCCATGAGACCCAAATAACTTTGCCTGAAGAAATTATATTCAAATATTTTTCTCCTATTCTACTGTTGTAGTTATGGCAGAGAAAAATGTTGGGTTCTAGCAGAAAACAACTGTATGAAACTGCTAAGCTAATTTAATCTATGAAGAATTAACATCACATTTAGAGTATGGCCAGGCTCTGTCTTTCAGTCATCCTTTATTTGCACTACCAACAAATTTGAACAAACTCCGGAATAAAACATACCCAACAAACTTTCCCTTGCCACCACGTAGCACATGCTTCAATGTCAAGAAGAGTCCTTATTAGAAGGACAGCAGTGTTATCTCCTGTGATAGTAATTCTTCTTATTGGTTTCTTGAGATAACGCTGCCCAAAGTTTGGCAGGGAGATTAAGAGAGGCCAACCTCTTTAGCAGCAGCCATGACTACACTGAGTAAATACTGTAAACTAAAAAAGATGATAATAATATGTCTTTTTAAAGATAATAGTAGAGCCCATTAGTTACCGGTTCAAAGTGGTTATGCTCTGCATGTAATTCCAATTTGAGAAACCCACATATTTCATTGTGAGGGAAAAGTATAAGTAAACAAACAAACAAACATAAGGCCATTTTTTAACTGGACATGTTTTTAGAGTTTGAACGTTTTCTACTGCAACTAACTTTTGTTGCTGTTTTAGAAAATTGTGTCTTCAGATAAAATGAATATCTGCAGTTTAGGCTTATAAATTGTAAGAACATTTCTGCTTTATCTCATTTTGTCATCTTTTCTGCTTGCTATTTTTCTTCAAAGGAAAAGGGAGGATGAAAATAAAGACCAAATGGAAGAATAAGTAATATGTCTAGAAATTCAAATGTTCTAACAAAATGTGGGTAATTAAACACTGCAATTTTTTTCTTAATTTTTAATTTTTTACTGCAAATCTGAAAAATTTAAAAGCCAGTATAATGTGTTTCCTTTGAAATCTTTGATATTTTACTTTCAAAACAAAACTGAAATGTTGAACCAGCTGTTGTGCTCCCTGAAGTATTCTGGCCATTCACTGATGGTCTTCTTTCATGCACTGGGGCAGTTCTCAGCTAGTGTCTGAGGCTCAGTGGTAAGAAGCTGTGGAAACCCTTCTGAAACTTTCAGAGCCCTGACGTAGGAATTTGCTGTGCATTCAGGCTGTCATTTGTACCCATCTATTTAGGGAGACTGTAATTAGGTTAACTTGTGTTTCAGTGTGAAAAAAGACCATCACGATATCATGATACAGAAACTCAATCTGCTTCTTTTATCCAGCCTTAAAGCTGTAGTATAGGTTATCTCTGCATGTGGGCTGGCATTACTTGAATTTCCTGGAGCTTCTTTCACTTATGTCATGTATTGCATTCTCCTTTGGTACAAGAGCATGACTGATGTTTGGTGGATCAGCGTAAACTTCTTCATATTACTCATTCCCAAAAAACTGTATCCAGTTTCTGAAGGAGAGTCTTCAATTATTAATATTGTATTGAGGTACAAAGCAATTTGAGGATAATGGTATTTATTCAAAGGAGCAGTGAAATTCCACAGAGATGAACAGGAACACTGTAAAAAGCAGACACATCCTATTTTCTTGTATTTTCTCCTTTTCTGGTCTTTTTCTTGCTGTAATATCAGAAAACCTAGAACACAAGATAGCAACAAACACAGGGAATCCATGCCAGCATTCCTTATTCTCTTTTTCTGAAGTGCTCCCACATCCGTACATATATTGTCTGCTTCATTTTGTTGGTATAGTTTTCTTTATACTGTAGCTTGACAAGGCTGTGTCACTAGCATTGTACACCAATTTGCAGAATAATCTGTTGGATCTTGAAGATGTGTATTGTCCTCAGGTGCATTTCTTTGTCTGTGAAAGTCAGTGCTTTAAGAGGTAAATGGCTCTGTTTTCACTATTATATAATTTCTGATGCATTTATTTTTAAACTGGCAGCATTGAAGTTTTTACTGAGCTGGCTGGTAGTTGCCCTTTAAAAAGTTCTTGAAGGCCATAGTCTATCTATAGCATAGGTATAGCAGAGACATTGAAAGGACGTGGCTACTAACTCTTTACGCTGTTACGCATGGACGTAGGCAGGCTCATTAGTAAGGTTGAGAAAGCAGGTAATTTTCAATGATCTATTCAATATTTGCTTATCAAGAGGGTCAGCTAAAACCAGCGTCTCCTCTTTTGATATAAAAATTCAGAAAATACACCACAAAGTGTCTGGTGAAATCGTTCTCAGATTTTACCAGACTTCAGAGAAGCCCCTTCCTGTTGCAGTGCAGTTTGGGTCTTCTTAAATGAAGAGAATTAAAGATGCCAAGAGGAATGAAACAGAGAATCATCTGGGAGAAGAAACAAGTCCAAATTGGTATGACAAGAAGGAGAACCATGTGAGAAGAAAGGTTATCCAGGATTAGTGTTAAAACTGTTCAGGAGAAAAAGCAATGTCAATAAACTTTTAACCCTAGAGGAACCTAGGTCACAGCTAGTGCAAAAGATTAAGACCTTGGCTTCAGTGGCAGCAGTGGCCAGGTGACTCTATGATGTACAGGGTATCCTGTTACTCTCTAAGGCCTGGGATGCCATACTCCTATGTGCCATACCATTGAAGCTGTAGTGAGAGTCTTGCTCTAGGGACAGCTGCTGATCTCCATCACCTTATGCTTCTGTGTATCCTACCAACCAAAGTGCCCAAATGACAGTTTTCTAAAGCACTTAATTATGCAGGCTGTGGTAAGGTTTTCAAGGAACAAGCAGTATTTGTAGTGTTTTATGAGACTTTCATCCAGGCCAGCCTCACCAACTGACCGGCTGCTGCCTGGATGCATCTGTCAAAATGGCTATTGGCTTTAGCCCCTTTCCAGCTAAGGCTTCTTGGCTCCCTCTTTGTAGGCAGAGGTAAAAGGCAAGCAGTAGGAATGGAGGTGGGATCCTAGAGATCTGGGTAAGGTGTAAAGGTGCAGAAATTAGGAAGGTGGTCAACAGTCATAACAGCTAGCCACAGACATTCATCACCCTTATAGAATCATAGAATGGCTTGGGTTGGAAGGAACCTTAGAGATCATCTAGTCCAACCCCCCTGCCATGGGCAGGGCTGCCACCCACTAGACCAGGCTGCCCAAGGCCTCATCCAACCTGGCCTTGAACACCTCCAGGGGATGGGGCATACACAACCTCTCTGGGCAACCTGTTCCATTGCCTCACCACCCTCTGAGTAAAGAGTTTCCTTCTAACATCTAACCTAAATCTTCCCTCTTTTAGTTTAAAACCATTCCCCCTCATCCTATCACTATCTGCCTGTGTAAAAAGTCACTCCCCCTCCTGTTTATAGGCTCCCTTTAAGTACTGGAAGGCCACAATGAGGTCTCCCCAGAGCCTTCTCTTCTGCAAGCTGAACAAACCCAGTTGCCTCAACCTTTCTTCATAGGAGAGGTGCTCCAGTCTTCTGATCATCCTAGTGGCCCTCCTCTGGACTTGTTCTAACAGTTCCATGTCCTTCTTGTGTTGGGGGCTCCCGAACTGGACGCAGTACTCTAGGTGGGGTTTCATGAGTGCTGAGTAGAGGGGGGCAATGACCTCCCTCGCCCCGCTGGCCGCCCCTCTCTTGATGCAGCCCAGGAGACAGTTGGCCTTCTGGGATGCAAGCGCACACTGCTGGCTCATGTCAAGCCTTTCATCCATCAGGACCCCCAAGTCATTCTCGCAAGGCATCTCTCCTTCAGTTTGTATTTCACACAACCTGTTACAACTTGACTCTCCCAATCAGCTGGTCAGGTGGGTAGATTGTATAGGAAGGAAAAAAGCTGGGGAGTTGGGGCTATAGTCATGTCATTGCAAAAATGTGAGATAAGGCACATCTTACTCTTATTTCCCTAAACAAAATGGCAGTTCTTTAAAATTAGATTTCTAAAAGCTATGATATTTTGTGCTGAACATACAATATCAAGCTAAATTCTTTTTCAGGTCTGGGTCCTCTGTAGGGCTTTCTCCCGAATATGAATGTCAGGGTTTGACCTATTAATTTCAACAGCATGCTGACAAAATAATGAATGAGGAGGGGAACACTGTTCTTGTACTTGGGTAATATTTACTGAGTGTCGCCAAATCACAGAGCGCTGGACAAAGGCAAGAAAATTTTTCCTTCCGGTATGTAAGCACAGACAGTATAGTCTAAATCACAACAATCCTGTAGCTCTAAATTCCATTGACTATTTCAGTTTATTCACAAAAACTCTGCCCTGATCAAGGAATAGACATCTTAGGGCTGTTTCTGTACTGGTCTTACCTCCCATGCCCGGAGCTGCCTTTACCCCAGCAGTGGTAGCTACAACAATTTACGAATAAAGGGTTGTCTGTAAAGATGGTCCTTTGTTTCTTCCTGAAAGGCCTGATGAAATATAGCTTCTTCTTACAGAAACTAATGTGAATGAGTGAGTGGCCAGACAGAGAGGGAAGCTGAGTCAAGGAGTGCATCCTCGTGCTTAATTCACTTGTGTTTCTCTCCCACTGATTTCAAAGTGTTAAAGAATCTATAAGACCCCCATCACCTAAGGGCAGCTGGGATTGCAATAGGATTAGGCTCTCAGCACAGTCCTAAGAAAGCAGTTTCCTTTGATATATTGGTTGTCTTTCACATCTTGTAATTTTTTTCCTACAAGGTACAGAGGAGAAGATATCAGAAAGAGATACAGAAGCTGAAATTGTGACGTTAATCTTCTCCTTACTCTCTACTCCTTCTCACACATACTATGCCAAAAAATTTGTCCTGGAAGTACTTAAGCTTTCTCTATGACATCCATTCCCAATAATAAAGTTTCAATTTGACATCAGGAGTTCTGATCTAACTAACATAATACAGACTTGGTAAGGGTCTCTGGCTGATACCACTTTGCCCAGCAGCTTTATAGTAAGCAAATTCCACAACACAAAACAAATGTAAATAGCCAAGTTATAACTTTTTCCTCAGCAGCCCATCTTGATTCACTAAAATTCTCATCTTTTCTCTGTAGGAAAACTCAGCCTTGCATAAGGTGCTGTTTCCAACAAGGTTCAGATGCAGCCTTTTGACTTTTGGTGGAGATGAGCATGAAGATGCCTTTGGGATTGGAGGGGCCAAGTGCCACTCCGGGAGTAGAGGTGGTCAGGTTGAAGGGCCTACAAATGGGCACCACAAAATACTAGACAGAGATCCCCCAGCGGATCCCCCAGTGGATCACAGAAAAACATGCATTGAGCTAGATATAAAGGCTGTCCAGGAAACTGGGAGGATTCTATGTGAATTTATTTAGTAGTTAGTGCATTCTATGCATATGTAGAACATGAATGTTTGAAATGTTCTTTGGCAGCAAAGTCACGGTAATATAAATGATGAAGTATTGACCTAAGAATTAAAGGACTTTTTAATTATTTGCTCTGTTCTTCTAACTTCTCCTTGTTCCTGCAAAATTTTGGCAAGTCATTTCTCTTTGTCTCTGTTTTCCAACATGCAAATGGTACTGGTGGCGTCCTTTGTGAGCTATGTGTTCAAAAGCACTATGTGCTTCTCTTTTTCCATCACTGTCTAATATTCCACTGTTCCTTACTAAGTAGTGCTCTGTCATAGAAAGTGATTAAAATCCACAGAGAAATAAATTATTTGGGATAATTAGGGTATTTTCATTGGAAATACAAGTTTCCTATACTGCAGTGTTCACATACTGAACACTTCATGTTCATGTATATTGCAATCTGTATTTTCTACTTCCATTCAAAATCTTAGGAAACCTCTCTGATTCAGGATTGGAAAAGCCTTCTGCTGGAGTCCAGCCACATCTTAAAAGCCACATTATACTTACTTTAAAAAAAAAGTCTGCAGTTTAAAAAAAGCAAGCTTTGAAAAGCTAGAAATAAGCTGTTATTGAATCCAGGCACTCTTTGTGTTTACACATACTCATATTTTCCTCATTATCTTGTCTGATAGGAGAGGCCTACTGAACCTTAGCTCAAACCTCTTGCTTGTCTGGTAAAGATGACTACCTACTTTGTTTACAATATGCTGTTGATATTATATACAGTTCGTGAAATCTGTTTCATAGATTTCAAAAGGAACATAGAACATATAAACCCTGGATGCTTGAAATTCTATTAGAATTCCATAAAAAAAAAACCACACTGAAAAAGGAAAATATAGTAATAAATAGTGCTTAGTCATATAATACCTTTGAGCATGTATTTTTGGAATACTCTGGAACCCTGCAATATTGTTTATGATTAAGGATAGAAGAGAGTTAACAAACAAATACACTCTAGGCAAAACCGAGTTTAAATGGATTAATTTTGCCCAAAGCCTCTTCAGCTTGCACTTCTATATCTTCTGCACTTGGTTTAATTGCATGGTGGCAAGTTGATATTTGTGATCACCTTTCTTGTCGGACAGCAGTGTCCTTTTTTAATGCCATTTTCTTGACAAGTGCTCGCTTTCCTGCGGGTTATGGGTTGAGACAGACAGCCCTGATTGCTCTTACAGTGTGATATATGCTGTGCTTTCAGCCCACAGACATGTCACAATTGTACCAATGCTCTTGATAAGGGAGCCTAGTAGCTAAGGTACATAGTTTATTCCGTGCTGACTGTAAGTATCAGATCTTTGATGCCGTATTTTGTGTAACTGCCACTTTAGCTTCTGTAAGCGTAAATTGTTGGCAGTGTTACCCAGTGGATTAAAACTCCAAGGAAGACATTGTGAGATGGATATTTTCTCCTGGAAGATCTCTGCTTTTGAGCACGTTGCTTCTTGTTTTCCCCTACTAAAATCTGACTTGCTACTGCAGTCATTTCTTTATGGAGTGGATGTGACATTTTAGTAGTGGGTCACATTTTTGTATGAAGAGTGAGTTACATGGCAGCACTTAGAAACAGAGATTTAAAGGCCTGCTTTTAATCAGCCAACTTCTGTAATGCAGGAGTAGTGCAGCAGTTTGGGGACACTTTGAGTTTAAAATGCAGCAAACGGTATGCATTGGCTCAATCCTTTAGAAAAACAGAAGCCGACATCAGCATTCAGAATGGTTCCTGTTTCTGCCCTAATCCAGAAGCATATCTAAAAGACAGCATTTCACAAAACCTTTCAGTATATACTATTAATATTTTCAAAAGGCACTATCAGAAAGTTTAATCCTAATTATAGTTGGAGTTCACGCCATCAGATAGGACAGGTTTTCATGATGCGCCTTGTAAATTGGGAGAACAGATTAGCCATCTGAATAATGTATTTGCTAGGGAACCAATGGACAGGTATCGCTTTCTTAATTCGTTTTGCATTCTGTTTCCCTAGGAAATGCCCCTTTTCAGCATGCTGCTAATTTCTGTTTCTTTACTTGCATTATGATATCCCTACATGAGAGGGATTAGCAGCCTCATGGCTGGAGCTTCACCAGCAGTGTAACAACAATTGTTTTCCACAAATTGTGTGGCCTAAACACACCTGCATGCATTTCTTGTAATATTTTACCACCTGGTAATTGACTGGCAGTGTGCTAGTGCTTTCCTAGGTCATGGGAAGAAAAGATTTAATTGGGCACACGGTCCTAGGCGCTGAATAGCACAGAAGCAAGCCTCCCTTTTAAGACCGCTGAATATCACTGATTACTAGGCTTTGCTCAGCAGGTGTCAGATTCAAGTGAGAGTAACTAGATGTGCCACAGTGTTCCCCAGATTTTGAGGAAAAAGGTTTAGGGTGAGCTTAGTACAAGCCTGGTTACAGTAATGATGATACTGTAGATCAGGATACTCTCTGCTTGATGTTAATTTTTTGTACTGCAACAATATCTGGAGGCCCCAGTGGTTACCAGGGCTCCACTGTGGTAGATAATATACAAATACACCGTTTGATAAGCCTGTGATTTCATAGCATAAGAAGACAAAATGGAGGGAAAGAAACAGAAGTGGCTTGTTCAAGGTACAGCAGAGCAGCAGTAAAAGCAGAAAATAAATCTTTTCTGTCTTTCAACCATGTAGTCTAACTAGGCTCAATTACCTCTGTGAGTAAGTTAAAATTTGAAAGGTTTCATGCTGTACTGAGGGTATCGCCTCACATGAATAAGGAAACTTCTGGTGCCAAATTAATTCCTAAGGGTAATTCTGTTGGTATAGTGTATTAATATTACCTAAAAACCTGCAGTGATACATAAAATGTAAGGTATCTGGGCTGAAAAAACCGAGCAGCTTCTGTGTCTCATACATGTTCTTCTTCGGCCAAAATATCTTGTGTGTGATGAGTACTTAATTAATCACTTCTGATCCTGGTAGAGTTGTCACAGAATTTAGCTTCTTGTCCATTTTTTTGGCTTGTCTTCAGGATAGTTTAGTTTGTAAAAGAAACTTAGTGGACAAAAGGCAAAGACTGAGAGAGGGAAAGGGGAAGGGAGAGAATGAGATAAGGTAAAAGTAAAGCAAGAGAACTGCAATTTCACATCCCACTGGTAACTCAATATTTCTGTGATATTGCAAGGCTGTTTGGTTAAAAAAAAAATGAATTCCAGAACAGGAAAGAGTAAGACATACTTTAGTAACACTGTATTGGCTGTGCTACAATTTCTTGTAGTACGGGCCATCAAAAGAGTATTATCTAATAGTCTGTGTCCCACACAAACAGTCAACTGGCAAAAAATGAACGGCAGCTTGGAAAGCTTGGTAAGCTCTTAACAAGAAAATTGGTATACATTTTACTTGAGCTAAATAATGTAGTGTGTCTCAAAACAAAGAGTAGAGGTCATCTTTCAAGGGACGCTCCCAGAGAGCACTCCAGAATAGGACTGTTGGTCATGGTGAATAAGCCTCAAATGTGAGCCTCCATGATAAGATTGTGGCCATAAGATATGATGTGGTCTTTGAATGTAAAAAACAAAGACATGGTATAATTTCTGTAAACTAAAGTTAAAACTTTATGGTGTCTACATTTGAAGAAAAGTATTAGTAAACTGAAGGAGTTTCAGGGCCATGAGGAAGAAAATAATGAAGGATTGGAAAATCTGCATTCAGATGAGAAACAGAGCTGAGTGTTTTCCCTTATGCTCTGTAAAGCTGGGGGGAGAGTTTGCAGTCACAGAAAGATGAAGCTAGAACCTTAAGTCATCTGCTCTAGCATTTTCTTGCTCTGAGGCAGGACTAAATACAGCAGCCTGGCTGTGGCAGATGTTTGTCCAAACTACCCTTTCCAACCCTTCAATGAAAAAGATTAGATTCTCATTAATCTTTGCCAGTTTTGGTGTTTCACCACTTTATGAAATGAATAAGAATCAGTAAGAACCTTCAAGAAAATTTTGACTTGGTCACAGTCTTACCAGTCATTTAGAGAAGTATGGTGCTAGATGGTTTTTCCATATAGGAAGTAAAAGTTAAAAGAAACGGTAGTGATCTGCTTTTAAGGAACTGCTGAGCAGGAGGTTTTATTCACATTGTTGTATTCAATGGCTCTTGATTGACTTTTCTCCCATGAATTTGTCTATTTTTGAATGTATCTTAGGCATCCAAAATACCCTGTGACAGCAAGTTGCACAATTCAGTTATGTACTGTCTCAAAAGGTACTTTCTTTGCTTAAACTTTATTACCAAATGATTTTATTACATATTTGTAGTTCTTTGAGTTATAAAAAAACCCAGTGCTGAATCATCTCTATTTTTTATGGTTTTATCTATACAATTTCAAGTGTGGTACTTTTTTGAACCTTTTATATCTCCTCTTTTTCTTTTTTGGGACAGCCTGTACAGATCTGTGTACTGTGTTCAAGAATTAAAGTCAAAGGTGCACCATTAACTTATAATAGAGGTTTTGCTTTTGTACACTGTTCCTTTTCATTATAATTCTTGACATTTCACTTGCATTTCTGACCATGTTCAACACTGGGCCAATCTCATCAAAGAAGCAACTGCAATGACTCTGAGGTTTCTTTCCTCAGCTGTAAATGTTCAAATTGTAAATAAGTGTTGTTCTAAAATATATCCTATAGTTCAACAAAGAATCATTTCAGACAAGATATATGGCCTCATAAAAAAATTTAGAGGAGACTAGATTATAACAATTGTCCTTTTTAGCCTTATAAATTATGTATCTGTGAGAATTGCTTCTTTTAAAAACCATGGCCCCAAACAGTAATATTTTCTATTTATGTTGTCCTGTGTGTGTATCATTCTCTCTGATAAATAGGTTTGTAACTGGCATTTAGTAGATCTGGTTCAACACCTTAAAGAAGCAGTAACAAGCAGTATATAACAAAAACCAACCTACTGCTCCTTATAATAGCCCTCAAAAACTGGCCAAAATTAGCTGGCCTATGTACTTCCTTTCACCTTAATAACATTTTTCTCTTGCTTCAAGATAACTGTAAAGTGTTGGAACCCTGATTAAAAGTTTCCGAGTCAAGGGAGCTTCAGTGCCTGTCATTTCTTTAACAGCATTTGCTGCTTTTGTTTATTACATTTGCCAGGGTGGCTGTACCAGTTCTGGAGCATGCCTTCCCTGCCATCATTATTTGGATAAAGGAAGACTTCATCCAGTAAGCTCTCCCTTTACCCAACTCTAGAGTTTTGTATATATTGAATTCTGATTTCAGGCTTACCTCCCAGTGGTATTAAAAATGGCATTAGATATGACCAGACAGAGTGGGGTAGAAGTAACTGCCTTATACTCTGTGTTGAATACAGGTTCTAACGTTTCACCTGCTTAAATCCATTGGTATACATATCTTGGAAAGGCCTGTCCAGGCATCCATTTAGTTCTAGTTGCAGCTCAGAAGGGTCCTCTAAGCACAATGCTGGTGTTTTTACTACCTTTCTAATTAGTAAAGAACTTTGAGTTTCTGTTTACAGTGAAAGTTCACATAAAGTGATTTGATATTGTAGTAATCAGTGAATGTCCTCTGTGCAATATACATCTGTACCTTCAGTTCTGCTGCATACCTCTCTACATTTAGCACTGTTGTGCAAAGTCCCCCAAACCACAGAAAGTGAGCAATCTGACAGCTGGACTAACATCCAGAACCAAATTTGAGGCAAAGCAAAAATAAAAAACAACCAGACAAGCAAACAAACAAACCAACCCAAAGGAAATCAAGCAAAGAAAGACCTAAAGAATAAAGTGGAAAAAAATCCAAAGAGGGAGAAATAAAAGTTCAATCTCTTTTTAAAAACACAGACTGCAAGTCTGAGGAGCCTGAGTAGAAGGAAGCCATTCCAGGAAGAGCAGTGCTTGGGCTTATAAGAAAACAAAGCAATTTTCCTGAATTTAGAGGGTAGCAGAGTTGAAGTGTATGCCTGTGGCATTTATGGGGGAAAAAAAAATGTAGTAGTTTACAAAACCTTCCTACAGTGTGAAATGGCTTGTTGTATTACTGAAAGAGCTTGTATCATTTTCAAATGAGAGCAGCAAAATCAGCAGTGATCTTCAGGAAGCAGTAACTAGGAATATTGTCTGCCAGGTTTGGTCTGATGTCTAGTCATGCTGGAACCAGCCAGGGTGGGAGGAGGAGGCAGTCTGCAGTGTAGTGACTATTAAAAAATGATGAAGTAAAATGAGTGTGAAAAAACAGTTTTCCTGAGATTCTAGTTGGATCTCAGTTACGATTTATAAGTGCTTATTTTTTCCTTTTACATTTAGTTTCAGAAAAAGAAACAAAACAACATGAAGGTACTGGGATAAACTCTGCTTCCACTTGCATCAGTTGGAATCAAGTTTCTTCAACAGAATTGCTATTGATTCATATTGATGCAGCTAAGAGTAGGATTTGTCCGATTGCCTGGGGTTCTCTCTCTTGGTTTTTGAAATTAAATGGCTTTCTGCACACAGGGAACAGCTATATACTTTCAGTGTGGATGATTTGAATTTTAGATTAAGAAAAAGAAGACCCAAAGGTAAAGCCCTTTTCAGAGCACACAGTGCATGTGTCTGTTCGTGTGTGTGTCCTCTCTAACACACTCCAACTGCTCATCTTACAAAATCACTGCCACCCCCATTTGACTTTGTTTGCACCCGGTCTGCTACAGGATGACAGATGCCTTCAAAATCTAAAGGCACAGCACAGAGAAAACAAAGGCCTGACAATTTGCATACAGACAAGCTCCAGTTCTCCTTGGGTGGAGGGAAACAAAAGAAAAAACATACCTGCAAAAATGTCAGATCTCAGAAATGTTCCTGAGGTCCCTTCAGAAGAAAGGAATGGGTTTTGGAGCAGTTGAAAGTAGAAGCTGAGAAAATCTTAGGACTTGCTCTTCTTGGGTCGTAGTTGCTCTCAGGGCTGAAAGGGTTGGGATTGTCAAGATATCATCAATGTTTAAGTAAAATATATCTGGGTTTTTAGGGCTTGTAGAGCTTGGAAAGACAGGTGACTATCTCCTTTCTGTCACAGATGAAGTATCTGTTTCATGGAAAGGTAAAAGAAGAAGTTGCCCAAAGTGAAATAATGCTTAAGGGCAAGCAACAGATTGCAGATCTCCTGATCCAGACTGTAGATTAGCCCCTATATAATTTAATAATGTTCAAAAATGTTTTGGTAACAGTGCATATAACAAGAAACTGTTGCCAGGAGCCTGTGGAAGGACATGGTGTAGAATAGAGAGATCAAGGTGAGGCCTTGTACATTCTTTTTATTATATTGCTTTTTTTGTTCTTATAATTTATCTACAATGATTCCATTATGTGATCATAATTATTTGCCTGAAGTCTTAGAGACATCATGGCAGAAGTTTATCTCCAGAAGGAGATAAGTAAGTGAGGAAACGGTAATGTGGCTTTTGAGGGCAGCAGTTTTATGGGACAAATCAGCAAAAGATAAATTCTTGAGGAACTTTAAAAATCCTTTTTGGCACAGTAGCCTTAAATAAAGAAGGGGAGAAGTAAAATACGGATTGAATGCTGACTTCACTTCATTATTTATAAATAAAATGGTTCTCAGTTTTCCAAGATATAGTGCCAGCACTTGATGTCACTTGGAGATTTCAGAAACATTAATTATTGGTCATCTTTTCATGGAAAGTGTTTGGGGCAGCCCAGTGAATACTGATGCAGAGAGGAAAAAATGCACACTGCTGAAATTCTCTGAGCCCTTTTGGAGCATGTAAGTTGCCTACTCTGTGTGGCTCTGTATTCTGCTTTTCCCTTGCTGTAAGGTTAGGATTTTTTTTCTTTAACTAAAAATAAATGTTACAGATAGTGGCTCAAAGGTAAATCTTTCTTTGTCACATACTTCCTGGTCTAGCTAATACCTGTGTTTGGTAACATGGAAAGAAAATCTACTGGCTGAATGTATGGGGAAAGGTATGAAAGGTCACATCCATCATGAAGTGTTAAAGTTTAACAGTAAAGCTTGTCTTTCAGATTTAGAAGGAAGGTAGGTCTTGGTAAAAGCTGCTTTTAATGAGGTGGTGTAGTGTAGGAAACTGAAATTGAAGAGATCTTGAAAATCATTTCTGGATTTGCTCCCTGTGCCCATGGTTACTGTTCTTTGCTGTAGGATTTTCTTTGGGTTTTGCTTTACTTTTTTTCTGCCAGGAAAGTATAAACTAATTGTTGCTTTTTTCATAATGTCTGGTGCCCTGGAGGTATAAAATATCATGAATAAACTCTGTCTTGAAGTCTGTGTGTGCAGTTTGTCTTCAGTAGCCAAGCTTTTGGCGTATTGTGTTATATTGTGTTTTATCCTGGTAATTGGAACAGAACCATTTTCATGACAACCTCCTGCTCAGTCCAAATAAGAGTATTAAAATCTGGCATGAAGCTGTGCTTCTGCAAAATTCATGTTAAAGAGTTCCAGGGAGCTCTGCCTAAGATGGGACTGAAGAGAGCTGGAGTAAGCCTTCAGTCAGGCCCATGATTTTTTTTTTTTTTTAAAGACAAATTTTTGCCTTTCTCAGTTGTAACAAAGTGTTATACTCCTTTTAGAAGGGCTGTGTTCCCTTGGCTGTGGGAGGAGGTGGCAATCTGCTTGAGATGGGGAGGGCACCAGTTTGCTCATTTCCCTCCTTTCCAGCAGACTGAAGGCCACTGGCCATTTGCAGTCCACTGCTTCCAGAATCTTCTCTTTCCCAGTTTGCCCTCTTATCCATGAGTTATCACTGGCTCTTTAAATAGGGTTTTCCTTCAAGCCTGGAGAAAGGGAATGGCAAAAGGCACTATCTCCTTTTCCTCAAAGGAGAAATCAGAAACATTTTCTCCTTCTGCTGGGGAGATTAGCTAAACTTCCCACCATCCCTTTCCCCACTTGCAGGTTTTTATCTCTGCCTCATTAAGCCTGTAGGGCTTGAAGGTACGCGGCTTTTACTCTGCTGAATACTTCTTAATCCCTTCCTCTTCTGTGGTGGTGGTGATCTGTTCATTTGACAAGGCACAGCTCTTCATCTTGCCTGCTTGCGTTATGCCTTCACCAAGGTGGACTCTTCTCAGAGCGGCCACAGTTTGCAAAAGAAGATTGATGTGTTGATGGCGATTGAAAAGCTGTATGAGAGGTTGTCCGCAAGGCTGATTATAAGGCAGCACCTTGCAAAGCCACATGGAGTCACTAGCCAAGTTACCTGGTCAGTAGACATTCTTTGAGTCTTCGAGCAAAAATTAATCACTTGTTCTTTGCTAGTTGCTATGCAGTTAAAGATAATTATATGGTTGCCAGCAAAAGATTCACTAAAACAGCGTTGGAACATCATTTACTTCATATGTCAAAAAAGTGGTAGAGCTGTGCCAGCAATGGTTTTACCTGAAATAAATCTATGTTCACTGAAAACTCTCTTATTTTTGGGATAGCATAAGAGAAGAAAGGTTGATTGTTTTCAAATGGTATCTGAGTTCATACATCTGCTTGGAGCAGCAATCCACTTACCTCATGTTACAATGAAAAAAGATTATTGATATCTTGAAGGGAAGACCATCCAAAGCATAGCAGTGTGAACGTACATGAGACTGTTGCTATACAGCACACGTTTAGCAGAGTCTGAAATTTACCATTATAACGAGAGAAAAACCAGGGTGCTTACTGTTACAGTGCTAATTTTTTAATGACCTCTTCAGCTCCAGGATTGTTTGTTTTCTCTTCCTAATAACAGTGTTATAGTCTGAGGATTGGGGCCGGCGGGTGTTAGGAAAAAAAAGTGGAAAAAAAAAAAAAAGGGTATTGGAGATAGAAGGTACTTGTGATGAGTATTTTGGTATGAGTAAACCTTGACATGTAAGGTAAAGCAGGAATCAGGAAAGACCTCTGTGAGAAACTGGAAGACATGGGGGAATTTAAGGAAAAGGTTTGTTGATACCAGGAGACAGGAGTAAATCCAGGTGTAAATCCAGGTAAATCTGAGGTGGCCCTCAAGTACAAGAGGAGAGGTTTCTTATTGCTGAGATTTGCTAACGTGAATGTAGTGAAGTCAGTCAAGGTAAAAGCCCTGAAGGATGGAGTTCTCTGCTTAGCAAGCAGATAGGTAATAAAGTGTTAAAATTGTCTCTTGCCCCTTTAGTATACCTCACTTCTGTTTCAAAGAGGCTCTATTTGGATACAAGATGGTCATCTAATCTCTGTTGTTGTTTCTTCCTTGATTTTTCTGTTGACACAGTTAACAAAGCTATTGCCAATTTTATAGTATGGATAGCTAGCAAATATATTGGCTTCCTATATGATACATTTCAGTTCTGCCTGTCTGCACCAGATTTGAATCTGTGAAGTACACCTAATATGCCTTCATAAACATAGACACGAATGTACTGTGCCTCTCCTTGTTGAGGGCTTGAAGATGCATTCCTGTTAATTGTATATAGTACAGTGATGGGAATTTCTGTTCAAATCAATAGTATTAAATGTGGATATCTGATCTGACTATACTCTGGGTGTATATTTTACAACCTGAAGTCCTTGAATGTGGTAGTTACTTGGAAGTACGTGAGGGGAGCTGCAGGAGGAAGAGTTATGGCTAGTATAACTGGCTGGTGGAAAGTTTTGGGAAAATGCTATGGAGGACTGCTTTATTGGTAAGGCACTGCTTGGGGTGTGGTGTAGAAAAGTAAAGACTGTGGCCAATCCTGTCTTTTGAAAGTCTGGAAGGTTTTCCATTTGGTTTAAGAGCAATTAGCTTCCCTCAGGTGGTCAAAGTCAGCTAATTACATTTTTTCTATCCATCTTGTAACTGCATTCTCCCTGCTGGATCCCATGGTTATTTGTTTTGGGGTGGGGACTGTTTGTTTCCCAAGCAGAATAACAGAACAAAACAGTTGTTGGGATACAGCCTGCCTGTGGTTGCATTTCAGATGACAATTGAACAAATGACTACGAATAATCAGTAGAGATGTTGCTCCAGTAACTATTTATCCACATCTCCTGTTTTTTATTGCCTGATTTCTCACCTGTCTTCTGTGATGTTTTAAAGGAACAAATGAGTCACTATGTTCAGGTGAATGCTGTAAAGAAGAGTGCGAAAGACAATGTTTGTATTGAAGCAGAGCCAATGAAATGTGTCCTGACAAGGCTCAAAACGGTGCTTCTGTGTATTCTTCAGTGCCATCTACCGGCACAATTACCCATTAGAGATTTAAAGGCCAAGAATGTTCTCCTAATAGGCAGCAATTTACAAGCATTTGTTTCTTTTTTCTTTTATTTTAGGAGCAAGGCAAGATTGGTGTAGTCTTTAATATTGGCACAGTGGACATCTCTATTAAAGAGGAAAGCACACCTGTAAATGATGGCAAATACCACGTGGTACGCTTTACCAGGAACGGTGGCAATGCTACACTTCAGGTTGACAGCTGGCCAGTGAACGAACACTACCCAACAGGTACATACTTTTTGTCTTTGGTTTCCTCTTTCAGTGTATCTATACCTACAAACTAATGTTTAGTAACAACCGGTTGCTTTATAAATCTTTGTTGCTTCATCTCAGCAATAAATTGACCAGCCTGATGGTGCATATCCTGTCTGTTGGAAAACACAGTAATGGTCCTTTACACTGGAAGAATAAGTGTACCAACTGAGTGGTATGATGCACATAGATCCTGCTGTTTCAGAGGTCTCTAAGTGAATCCTGGTTCTGCAGAGAGTTACAAACTGATTCAACAATGAACTTGGTTTTGCTACTTGTGATATTTTCTAACTATTTAAGGGAGAAAAGTTTTGAACAGACCTTACGAAAAGGAGAGGTGACTCTAGCCACACCCACATAGATACTGTCTATATAGATACAGAGTTGAAGTGTAAGGAATGTGGAAGATTAAGTTGCAAGTATTTGAACAGACCTTATGCATGCCTTATAATTTTTCATCATCTGAATTTCACTCTCTCTTTTAGGCTTGCAGATATAAAGGTTGACACACAATCTAGCCAAAACTGTCAACTCTTTGTTGACTTTAGGTCAAAATGCAGTGGAACAATTCAGTATCTCTTTGGAAATCATCACCCTAAATCCACCAGGAATAGTGAACCACTGGCTCTTGAGTCACTGTCCCATGTTTTATCCCACCACTGGCAAATCACAACCTTATGATACTATATGTCACCATGCTAAAAGGTCAGACTGACTCCAAGCGAAAGGCAGATTACTGTATGTGATGCTGACAGTGCATAAGATAGCTGAGGCTTGATTACAAAAGCTTGGTTACAAAAGGCAGGAGGAGCACAAGGAAAGAAGTCCAGTGTTAACCACATTCTTCTTATCCACATGTTGTTGTCTAAGATCAGGCCATGGTCTTCTTGTTGGTTTCCAGTATTAAGTCTAAGCAACTTCCAGTTCTTCCTTTCTAGGTTGGACATAACTGCAAGGAAGAATTCTGTGATAAACACGAGGCAATTTGCTAGTTGTGTAGGAGTTTCCCGCAAGCCACTTAACCTCAAATTATAAGAAATATCTTAATTGTTTATGCAATGTTACACTAATAAATTAGTCCAAGGGGATAATTTCATCTCTTCCACTCACTCAGAAAGTGCACAAGAAACTTTTTAATGTGAGTGATCTATCCTGTGGTGCTCTCTACCACATATTCAACATGACACTTTGTCAGTGTTTTGGTGATGTATATGCAAAAGCGTACATTTTAATAATTATCCTTATTTCTGTGAAATAATTGCTTTAGAGGAATGCCATGACAGACATGCTGAGTTAGTTTCTAGCTCTGTTATCCATTGGTTAGAGAGGGAAGTGTGGCTAGGAGAGGCCCAAAGTGGGTATCTTTGTTCTGCTCCTTTCATCAATTATTTTGTGGTAAAATACCTCTGATCCAGTTGGCAGCCAATTACAGTCAGTAAAATCCCCATGAATAAATTTTCTTCTTATATTACTTGCTGTAGTAAGTCCCTGGTGTAAAGAAACAAAATACTCAGCTTATTGCTTTAGAGATTTTTTTTTTTTTTTTAAAAGGAAAATAAATCACACTCAGAGACTACTTCAGTACCCTCTGCTTCTGTCTTGGCTAAAGATATTCCTGTGTTTTCATTAGAAGATGTATAGTTTTATAGTATCAACATTAATCTTGTGTTCTGGGCTAGTATTGAGTATATGCAGTTGTACCCCAAGGGAAAAGGACACTTTTATATTCCAGACACCTTTTCCTTTCCATGCATGTATTTCAATTTCTGGCTATTTGTAGACGATGAAGTTTTCAGCCTGTCCCTGTGAAAATAAGGCGTATGGGATCGTACTTTGTGTGTGTACGTGTGTCCCCCTTATTTTTTCCAGTTTCTTTCAAACTGATTTTTTAGACGAATTTTTAAAAATCAAAGAAAATAAAGATCCTACATGGCTAGGGAAAATAACCAAGGGAGGAGGGCAGTGTTCCAGTCCTCCCAGAGGAAAGGACTGTGGCTTGATCTCAATTCATGTTAAATATCAGAATATCCATATAATAAAGAGGCATTATGAATGCCTAAGATTCAGGAAAAGCCTAAGATTCAGGAAAAGCTTCAATGAGCCGATAATTACAGGAAACCAATCCTTATTAATTCCATTTTCTGGGCGATTAACGGTTTAAAAGAAGACCAAACAGGAGCTTTTGAAATGAATAATTTGTTGTCTTTCACAGACCAAACTTGCACTAGTGTTTCTTGTATTGCATACAAGACCAAACTGGTGTTCGGCAGAGTTTCAACTGTAAAAAGCTTTGTGGTTGGGTTGACCCAGGCTAATCCAGCATGTTTCAGCTGGAGACTGCTGAAACTACAATTCATATCAAACTTGTGTAATAATAGCTAAGGAATCCTGTGTTTTACGCATAGGATCACTTCAATTCTGGAAACATGGTTATTTGTAGTGTTTAAAAAACATTGTATTTGTAGCACATGCATGTTTGGGTATGCTGTGTTGTCTGTAATACCAACAATTTCATGTGCACTTGATTTTCTGCACAGTGCTACAGCCTAATGTTTGCAAATTTTATAAACTAGCTAAAGTGTCTTCCTCGTCATCACATGTGGTGCAATCTTCAGGCAGCAGGGCTGCATTCTGAATGGCATTTCCATGCTCCTGAGTTTTATTACCTGTAGAAGGATTATACATTAGACTCATAATTACTTGCTCAATGGAAAGTACAAATAAAAGTGGGATATTCATTAAATGAGCAAAGAGAGAGAATATTGGCTTTCCTTAAAACACAGTCTTCAGTTAAATTGAAATTAAATGAAACTAGCCCAATGGGACTGAAAGACTCCAAAGCTGTATTTTTGCAACTTCAAATAAGAGACAAGGAAGTGGGAGGAAAATGGAAAAGCAACAAACTTACAATTCAGGCACTGACATTTTGTTTTTTATAGCATCCAATTGCATCTCAGTCACCTGCAACATGAGCTTTATCCTTTCTTGTGAGGAAAAGGGTTAGAGAGAAATAGTAAAGGAGGGAATAACTTGGAGCTAAGGTTGGCTAAGCTTTGGGACTGAAATAATTCCAGTAATTAGGGATGATCTCTCACTGTTTGTACTGTTCCAGCCCTGCCAGAGTTTCTCTTACTGGGCAGTAAGACTCTGAACTGTGGGCCGGTGCAGGTAAGAGACAAAAGATCCTGAGAACTGGGTGATGGCAAATAGCAGCATTAGCACTGGGGCTGCTATCTGCAAGTCAGCTGTCATGGTTTAGTTCAGCCAAAAACATTGAGCCATTTATGATTCATTTGCATTAGTTTTGCTCTTTCTTCTCTCCCTCAAGTACACAATAAGGAGATGGGCTTTTTCCATAGGCTGTACTGATAGAAAATTCCTTGATGCTTGATTCGTTAAGCTGTTCATCACAATGTATTTCTCAGTCAGGGTATACACCTTTTGCTAATATATGTATGAATTTCTATGCCCTAAAGTACAGTTTTCCATGACCGCCTCCCTTCTGTTGTCCCACATGCCTTCACCCTTCGATGTATATCTCAGATAACAGGTTGTGCTTGGTCACTGTTCTTTTCTTGCTTTTATGTTCTTTCTGGGAGCCTTCTCTATATCTAAATAAATCTGTTTAGTGGTGAAATAGGAGTCATTTTGGACCAAGAGTAGGTAAGATAGGAAAGCTAGTTCAGGAAGAAGCAGCATCTGACATGTTTTTGCTTCAGAATACAGTAAAACCCATCAAATTTGAGGCACTTTACAGTGGGATAGAAGGATTTAAATTAGGAATCCTGAGGTTTGGGATGGAGTCAGCGATTCTCAGAAGAGTTAAAAACAAATCTGTCTTGACACAGAAATGGGATACGTCAATCCCTAAGTTTCCATTAAGTCTTAGGAGATTTTTTCTATGTCCACTGTCTTTGCTTCCAAAGAATTACTTTGTGTGTTGCCAGATTTGTAGTGTACATCGAAACAAGCCTGATATTCCTGTTCATTCATCTATGCACTGCCTACATTTTCTGCAGCAGAAAAAGAACGCTAGGTGAAGAGAAGCTGTAAAGCAAGAGTATCAATGACACCAAAATAAAGTCTAATTGGAGTAATGTTTCAAAGGAGAAGATTAAAGGAAGGGAGGCAAAAGGCAGGAAGAGGTTGTAATTTTTAAAAGTACATGGTTTGGCGAGAGAAATGTAGCCTGGATTTTATTAATGCATTTTAAAAATAAGAAATAGGACAGCATTAAACAGCTGGATCGTTATCAGGATTCATTAGTTCATCCACCCAATACAGATTTTATATTTTTCCCCTTTATCATTCTCTTGAAGGATCTCTCAGCCTTCTTTTAGGAGTCTGCCCTTTCCAAGTGACATTAATTTGCAGTTCTGTTGGTACTGAATAAAAGAAAAAAGATTTCATCCTTTGTGCCCCTGCTTCATTTTCTCTCTCAAGTACACATTTGAGAGGAAGTTGGATTTTAGGAAAAGCTGGACAGTTAGGTCTTGACAGCAGAACTCCAGGGACTCTTTAACTGCGTTGGCAAGTACTGTGGCCTGAGAAGTGCATACCTATAAAACAAAAAGTTGATTCTGAGACCCCGATATCTGTGCTGAGGTCTTCCTTCAGAATAGTTCCAGTCCCAAGGATGGAATGACTGTGAACAGTTGGAGCATATCTTCTGGTTTAACTTCATTTGAAAGGAATCTAGTTTGTAATCCTGAGAGCATTTCAGTATGTGAACCAAAGTGTAGCAACTGGAGAGTGTTGGGAGGTACACCTTGGAGGCATGCTCCTGATTCAAACCAAAATGCTAATGTAGATCGATCTTACCTTAGTATACAGCTGGAGCCGGACAGAGGAGCTCATTCTTTCATTACTCCTTCCCATATTCATGTTGCTTAAATAGTCAAATTGCTGTTTTCTACTCTCTGTCATCTGCTAAGGGGGATCACTTTGCCAATGCCATTCACATGTAACTGGCCCAAGAAAAATGGCCACATGGGAGTGGAAATGATCAGTCAGGAGACTGGGAAAGATAAGATGACTTCCTTTATCAGCAAAGCTCGTTTATGCCAGTTTAAAGTCTTCACTGAACTACATCTTTAGTAGTCTATGTAAGAATAAGTCATTCTCACCATTGCCTGAAATAAAACACTTTCCAGAAGCACAGGTTAAAGTGATAATGGTCTGGATTGTCCTGCCTATCTGAAATGTGAAAGGCATGAAGGTTCTCTTGCTACAATGTTTTTTTCTGGGTTTTAGTAAGGCTTTTGATCCTGTCTCTCACAGCATCCTTCTGGACAAGTTGTCCAGCTGTGGGATGAGCGGGTTCATGGTGTGCTGGGTGAAGAGCTGTCTGTGAACGGCAGGGCTCAAAGGGTTGTGGTGAATGGGGCTACATCTGGCTGGCGACCGGTCACCAGTGGTGTTCCTCAGGGTTCCATTCTAGGGCCAGTTCTGTTCAATATATTTCTCAATGATCTGGATGCAGGAGTTGAATGCACCATTAGCAAGTTTGCTGACAATACCAAACTAGGACGTGCTGTTGACTCTCTTGAGAGATGAGAGGCCTTGCAGAGGGATCTAGATAGATTGAAGCGTTGGGCTGTGATTAACGGGATGAAATTTAACAAGTCCAAATGCCAGATCCTACACCTAGGATGGAGTAACACTGGGCACAAGTATAAACTGGGAGAGGAATGGCTGGAGATCAGCCCTGCAGAAAGGGATCTGGGGGTGCTGGTCGAGAGTGGGCTCAATATTGACTCTGCAGTGTGCCCTGCCAGCCAAGAGGGCAAACCCCATCCTGGGGTGCCTCAAACACAGCATAACCGGCCAGTCAAAAGAGGGGATTATCCCATGGTATTCAGCATTGGCGCGGCCTCAGCTTGAATACTGCGTGCAGTTCTGGGCCCCACAATTTGAGAAGGATGTGAAGGTCCTTGGATGCGTCCAGAGGAGGGCAACAAAGCTGGTGAAAGGGCTGGAAGGCATGTCCTGTGGGGAGTGGCTGAGGACTTTGGGCTTGTCCAGTTTGGAGAAAAGGAGGCTGAGAGGCAGCCTCATCACTCTCTACAGCTTCCCGAGGAGGGGAGGTGGAGAGGGAGGTGCTGATCTCTTCTCCCTGGTATCCAGTGATAGGACACGTGGGAATGGTTCAACGCTGCACCAGGGGAGGTTCAGACTGGGCATTAGGAAGCATTTTTTTGCAGACAGAGTGGTCAAATGCTGGAACAGGCTTCCTAGAGAGGTGGTTGGCAGGTCTCATGTCTGTCACCGTTTAAGAGGCATTTGGACAATGCCCTTAATAACGTGCTTTAACTTTTGGACAGCCCTGAAGTGGTCAGGCAGTTGGACTAGATGATCTTTGTAGGTCCCTTCCAACTGAAAAATATCCTATCCTGTCCTCTCCTAACTCACTCCCGGAGTAGGAGAGAATGTTTAGCAAGAGTTATAGTTTTACATTTAAGTGAAAGGTGATGAGACACAAGCTCTAGCAAAAAATCTCATGACTCTCAGGTTTTCTAAAAAAAATTTTTTTTACCTTATGACCTCACATCTTTGAGAAAATTTCCAAGAAGTTAGTTTCTGGTCAGCTGAAACTTTATACAACATCTATATATTACAGATTTAATAGGTATTGTATGTCTCATCTCATCTGTTTTACCTGTAGAGAAGGAATCATGGTGATGGAAACAAGTGAAACATTTATGTTGGTCTTCCCCTTTTGATACACCTGTATGATATGCATGGTTCCATCTTATCCTTCTTTTAGTAAAAGTCTTCTGTGACTAAAAGGATACAAATTGAAATGTGGGGGGTTTTGTATTGCTGTTGGAGACCATTGGATACTTTAAGAAAATGCTGATTATTTCTCAGTGGGATGATGCTGACTCTGCCATACTTGTGTATTCTTTGGATTATACCAAATTAGAATATTGGTTGCAGCCTAATAAGATTCAAAATATCTAGTAACTAATTTTTTTTCTTTAAAACCCACCCAAAACTATAGTAGGCATTTTAAAAATGCAGTAGTACAGTAGGCCGAACAGAACTTGAGTTAAGTCAGCATCAGGGATTTTAGAGAACTTTCAGGATGGGAGAAATGGAGCATGGAGCTGTTTTGTAGAGAGCAGACTGAATACTGAAAATGTGGAACAGACAGGGTATTTAATAAGCAAGGAAACTGAAGTTGGTTTAAATGTTAAGTGCTGTATGACACCCCCAACCTATGATGGGTGCTATTGTAAGTTTCTGTGAAAAACAACAGATTTCATTTTCAGATAGGTGAGTGTCCACAGCTCCAGCTGTCTTTAAATGGAGCGGTGGTACTCATTACCTCTAGAATGGTTATACTCATCTCTACAAATCAAATTCCCTGAGTTTTACACAATTGTGACTGCTGAACTGGAGTTCATAGTCTGCTTTGAAACAGGTCATTTCTTGTCCTGCTCAAGCCATTTGTCACCTTTCCCTTGATATTTTCAGTCTCCTTCCACAAGTGTCATGATCTTTTTGTTCAGTGAAGTCCATTTCCCACCTCATCCCTCTACTGGAGGGACTTTGAGGAGGGTACTGTTTCTTTTCTTTTCTTTTCTTCATTCTTTTGGGGTTTATAGTTTTTATCAGCAACATTTTCTTTCTCTCCCTCTGTGATTTCCCAGCCGTGAGATAAATAGCCTTGTATCTTACAAGCTAAATACAATTACTGCTATCAAAACTGGAGTCTTTCTCTCCCCGTAAATGTCTCTTGGAAGCTGATAAGCTGTTCAAGGCAAACTGCAGGCTTCTGCCTAATCCTGAGATTAAACATAACCACCCAGAAGACAGCAAGAGATAATTGGGGGGGGGGGGGGGGTGGCGGGGGGCAGGCAGGAGAGGAAGAGAGGAGGAGGAAGTGAGATCCTCTCCTGAGATATTAAGAGGACATACACAAGGCTCAAGGTTATTTGTAAAAGAATTACACAAAACACACAAGAGCTTGTTATGATGAGGAATTTCCTCAGATAATGCAGCGATTGTTGTAGTTGTTAAAGACAAAATTTAGCAGGGATTTGTTTGATGTAAAGCATAGAGGGGAGCTGTAGAAAACAGCTCCCAGCCATGACTGCTGATTTTTATATATTAGTCCTCATCTTGTCCTTGAAACAAGAGGTCTCACAAGGTTGCATCCAGATTCTTTGCGTGTGCTGGCTTGGGTTCATCTCACTGTCTTTATGCTGAATATGGGGAGACAGTAGATTTTCCAAGAGTAAAGCAGGGGATCGAGCCAGCTTTTCCGTGCTCTGTGTTTTTGCTACCTGCTGACCATCTGAACAAGGGTAACTTAACCCTCCTGTTTGTGAAACTGAGTTAACACTAATCTAGGAAATAAGAGTGCCTTAATTACAGAGGAATATTTTGTTACACCTGCAGTACCCTTCAATTATAACCAAGGCAGGATTACTGAAGACAGATAATCTTTATGAATCAGTCCAATACAGTTGAAAAAAACAGCCTTTTTTCTGGATATATAAGTTGTTCTTGATTTTTTTATCAGTGACATTTTATTTTTCTCCCTTTGTAATTTTTTTAAGAACTTGTGTTTGTGAAAGCTTGTCTGTATTTTTTAACTGTTATCAATTAGCCTAATGGGATATTACCTCTCCCAACTTTGCTTTATTTAATTTATAATGCATTAGTTAAGAAGAAGGAGGTAAGTTTGGATGATCTAATGCTAGCATCACTGGAGGATTTAGAGAAGGCTACATATCCTTTCTTCAGGTGACGTGCATATTTACATATTGTAAATAATATGCAATATTGTGATTATTAGTTCCCATGAGCTCAGTAATGCAGAGTCTAATGCTGGTTGGGAAATTAACAAGGAAAACTCAAAAGCAGAACTAACTGGGGTATCTGAGTCATTGCAACAAGTTCTTCCTTTCTAACTTTGTACTTACCCCTGCACAATACGCCTACATGGCTCTTCTACCACTTCAGCAATTTCCAGATGTTTGGTACCTGAGCCTTATTAGAGGAAATAACTAGTTCTCTGTGCTTTGCAGAGCCTGGCTCCTCCTAACCCAAATTCCGTCTGTCTCTTCCGGAGTGATTTTGGCATCTCATTCCCTCTTATTTCCACCCTCACCCCTCCCCCAAATCTGGTTTCTGCCTTCTTGTGCCCCTTTAGCAATCTCTTTCCTCCTTCAGACTCGAGGCTGTTATGATCTCCTTCTCACTTCTGAAACCTTGCTTCTGAAACCAAGGTAATAGTAAGAAGCTTGGCTGAATCCAGTTGCCTCCATGAAGAGGCACATGGATCTTGTGCTTGACTGCTTGGAGTCATTAATAAGTCCCGTTACTTGATGCGCAAGCTGAAAGGATTTCTTTATGGTACTGCCAGATCCCACTGTGGTCTTAATATTTTCCTATCCAAATGCCCTTGTGAGTGGGTAATGAGTTAGGAACAAGAGCACTGAATTTTGATTAGCCCTGTGGGCTGAATGTGATCCCCAGGGTTCTTGTCATACACTTGTTTGTGGGTTTTGATTTTTCATATTGTACTCATTTTGTGGGACTTAAATGAGCTCTCAGATGCTTCCTATCAGCATGAATTGGAGATGGCATGTAAAGTGCCTTTGACAGATTTACTGCATTTTATAATGAGCCTAAAACATATAAAAAGACAGGGTTAATAAAATAGCATTGGAGAAGCACATTTTGAAGGCAGTACTGTGACATATGTTGAAAGATCTGCCAAGAGGGATGATTAAAGCATGACAAGTTGATGAAATCAAGAGCTGATTGTAGCTTGTCACTGCAGGGCCGTAACATCTATAATATATTTATAAGGTTGGAAAACAGATAAATACGGCTACATGATATGAAAACTCAGTTTTGGTCTCCTGTATCCACTGAGATATATAAACCTACACACGTTAAGTCACTAACAGACAAACATACTTTGGAATTTGTGCAAAGGCACCCATGTTAATGCATGTGCATCCATACTGGATGATGGGATAGGATCTGAAGTGATAAAAAAGTTACGTAAATGTTGCCACTACACTCACAGTTTAACTTCGATGTACTTCTTGGTTTGCTTTCCCATAGGACATATGATGCTGTGGTTCATTTCTACTTTGTCCCTATCCCCAAACTGTTGCATAGAAGTGCTGTAGGACTTGTTTATCATCCAAATTCTATCTGTGAGGACAGAGGAGAGGAAAGACAGAGAGAAAAAAGAAAAAAGTGACTATGGTTTGGCTTCTAGTACTCATCTTCCCTGTCGAAGTTTCATTTCTGCAGACTGATCCAGGCTCTTATGACATGCTGTATTCAGTAGTCTACTTGAGTTGCAGTCTTACCTTCACCAAGTACCTCAAGCCCATGTGAGTGATAGTCTATCAAGCACTGGCATTTCTGTCAGCTTGGCATTAAGAAAGAGGGAAGTGCATAGTTTTTTTTATGAAGATGTGTAAGGTAACCAGGCAGAACAAACAGTACAGTATTATTTAAGAGCAATAGGATTGAAAGAAGGAATTTACCTAAGGAAGGACACACACAGAATAGTATCTTCATGCAAGTAGCCATGACCATCTAATTCCCACCTAAGATTCCACAGATAGTCTTTGAGCTGTGGGAAAGAGGGGAGAATGAATAAGAAGCATTCTTATGTAGCAGTCTCTATTACTGCTATGTAACAGTCACATAAAAGGTTGTTTTAACATGCAAATACATGCCACAGAGACAATACTAGTTTTAATTTAGCCAAAATACTTTATCTTGTTTATAGCCTGGATAAAGAAAATACTATCAGAAAGCACTGACAATTTGAGGAAAACTTTTTGTCGGTGCTGTCCAAAAGAACAGAGATATGTATTATATTGCTGCATGCTGTTAGTTGAATTAGTGTAGCATCATTCTTGCATCTTCCTGAATCAGATTAGATGTCCAGTATGTCAAATCTACAAGCGAATACCAAATATATCAGAAGAAAATTTGCTTTAATGGTCAAAATGACACTTCCATCCAGTGGTCCTGGGTTTGGGATGGTTTCTATTCTGAACTCCCAGAGCCTGTTTGTTCATCTAATCAGCTTCTTGAGCTGGAGATCAGCCAAGTGTCTGATGCTTCAGAGAATTACAGTAACCCACCATGGCAACAACAAAAATATGCCCCAAAAGATGTCATTCTAAAAAAAAATTGTCCTACTATAATGCTTAGTTTGTGACCTGAAATATGAGGTCACATAAGCTGTATATGTTTGCATCATGTCTACAGTCATTGTGTTTGTATTACTCTGTTGGAAAGCTAATGCTTTCTTTTTTCTCCTCATCAATTCATTTAGGGAGACATGATCATGTGGAAATACTCCCACTCCCTCTCCAGCTGCAATTCGATAGAAGTTATGCTGCTGTATTGTGAGCTCATTGCTCAGCCAAATCTGAACCAACACAAACCAAAACCTAGGCAGTTTAGTGGCATCTGTAATTTTTTTCCATGTCTCTGATTCTTTTTCCATTGATGATCTTGATTCCTGAATCTCAGTTCTTTCCCCTTAGCTTAGTCCTATGGACTAGGATTCTTTGTAAGAGCAATTCTTTCAACACAGAGCAAATGCTTATGAAAAGTCGTGTTAACCTTTGACAATGGTAGTATGACATGTAGTGTAACTCATGAAGAGATGAGCTTTACGATTGCTTGCTCTGTGTCAGAATGATGACTTAAGGTATGCCAAGATATGGTATCCATAGGGCACTGATGCATCTTTCTACCTAGTTGTTCTCACCCTTCTTGTATCTCATACAAGAACCCTGGGCCAAGGGATTTCCCTTCATACTGGGATTACATTCTTATACTCACTACAGGCATTTGAGTCCCTGTCTCTGAGATACTATGGTGCAAAACAGGTGTATTGCATTCACATAGGGATCCAAGCCGTGGGTTTCTTCCTTGTATCTCTTTGACAGCCAGCATGCTTCTCGCTAAAATCATCACCATGCCATTTTCCATGAATAGTGATTAGGTACTAAGAGATGTAGGTATATCCTGATAGCTTGGTCTTGCTAACAATTCCAGGCTAAATTATACAGCTGCTCACATAAGCATGCTTATGCTAACTGTCTGAATGCTCAAATATTATGAGCTGTTCTCATCTGTTTGTGTCCACTGGTCCATGATTGTATGAATGTCCAGGTACCAAGCATAAGCAGTATCACCAAAAATTTCTTATTAATTTCTCCTTTGCTGGACTAAGATGAATTAATATTGGTTCAGTCATCTGAAGATACGTAAAATGTAGCTGTATAATGTAGTGCAGCGAAAGATGGAGAGATATTTCTCAGATGGAGAATCAGGCTAAATAAGATTGCTGGAAAGTAAGAATCGTGCTAGACAACACAGTGCAGTGAACTCCCAGACATTAATATAGTTGCGTTTCTGTCTTGGGTTAGTTCTGTTTCAGTTTTCCTGGTCAAATGGAGTTGTTTATTTATATATTCTCTTTCTTCTCTCCCTCTCTGGCTTTCCCTCTGTGTCCCCGTCCCCACCCCCCCCCGCCACGCACTAAGAGTGAGCAAACAGACATCTGGCCTGAGGGATCAGAGGCTTGAACAACAACTTTGTGCTTTTCTGATCTTATTGCCTGCAGAAAGAACAGTGCCAGCTGTAATCCCAGGTTGACACAGCTGACATGCAGTGACAGAAGGGGCTCACGCATCCACATCAGCCTTCTCCCTGCTCACTAAAAGACACTGGAAAGCATAAAGTCATTGAAATCCAATGTTGTGCACTAAAGCAGAGCAACTGTGTGAAAGGATGGTCGGAAATGAAAGGGGCCAGTCATGGAACTAGGGGCCAGAAGTTCCTGAATCCCAGCCTTGGCTTTGTAGATGCCATTCCCTGTGGTCTTCGGCAATGCTTTTACCACTCTGTGGCTCAGTTTTCCCATCAGTAAAGTGGGGATAAAGCCCCAATTTACATTATCTTCCGGGAATTAAATAGAAAATATTCTACAATTCACTATGAAAACCTTTCTGGGTCAGTGAACTTACATCTGTGCTATTTACTGAGTACCTGGAGCACCCTGGAGACTGAAAACTCCAGTTTTGGATTTGCAAAATCTTTTGTATTTTTTTCTTAAGCCCCACAAATTCAGAGTCGGTGAGATTCACGTTGCATACCAGTCTATCATGTGCAGACTGAGTGGTATTTTACCTCTTCACTACTTAGCATTGCCATAGCAATTTCCAAAACTCAGGTCGCTTCCAAGAAAGAAACTGATTTAAAAGGTTGCAGTAAGAAAAATATATCTACAGAAACCACAAGTTCCTTTTCCCATGGGTCTACCTTAGTTCTGACGCAATGTTACTCAGTAATGATTTTTTCACTGTATGGATGTTTTCTGTGCCTCTAGTTCATGGCTTGGCTTTGTGAATGGCACCTGTCTTTGAGAAGGCTTACTGGGTCACTACAGGGTCCTGGAATTCTCTTTTCCTTTTTCTAAGCTGATGCAAAGAGAAGAATTGATTTCAAGGGGAGGTGAAGATCACTGATTCGTAGCAATTAGAGATGGGAAAAGCCTGTTTGGTCTCACTTACACCATTCTGTAATCAGCTGATATCCCCCACCACTTTATCAAGTAAAATTTTATATAATTTAAGAATACCCCTGAGGAGACTGTAGCACTGTCTAATACGTAATCTTGATAGGAAGTGCTTCTTAATAAATTTCTTCTTTCATCAATTTCTTACTTGCTTTTAGTTATTTTCTGGCACTCACCCTAGAGAACTTGCCCCCTTCCACAGGGTTTTTGCCTTTCTGTTATTTGTAACTGGTTAGCTTTCTAATCCTCATTGGTGACATTTGACTAAGTGCTTTATAGCCATTACTCTCATTAATGTTACTGGCTGAGCAGCTTCCCTATATTCACTGTATTCATGGGAAAGGACTGTACTTGCTTTCTCTATTTATTGAATATTCAGCTCCCCATATTATCACCCTGATAATATATGCCCAAGTAAATGAGATCCAGAAACATTTGAAGGTTTCTGGTGAAGCCAACACAGCTCCATCACTGCCAGCACCAAGGCAGAGACTGCAAGTCCTGCTGGAACCGAGCTGATTCCTGCATAGATACCGGAGTGCCTGCAGGCACCTTCCAACAAGGAGTCTTGGTTTTGGTGTAATGCCTGATAAACATGAAGAGGAGCCCTTTTTGAATGGGGAGCACAGTGTACTGAGCCCCAAGTGGTTCTGCAGGAATTAGTGCTCTTTCTAGCCCTACCTCCATGCTGGCTGTGTCAGACCTAAACTAATTGTCTGCTTGAGTGCTCTTGTTTGCAGGGGTGTGATAGTGGGACACTGGCTCTTTATGAAGCAGGTGTAAGGCCACAAGTTTTCTTACCTCAGATCCTGCACCATGCAAAGGCACTTGTTCTGTCTTCAGTCTCACGTTGGTGCTGGAAGCAAAATAGCTGCACTTGTGTAGCTTTGATGCATAACTCAACACATGTATACTAGATCCAGTGTTTCTCTGCCCTGACTTTGCATAATCCACAGAACAGATAAGCAACCCCTAGATAAATGGGACTTAATAGAATTTAAAGTGCCAATACAAATAAAGTGGTTTTGGCATTTGGTTATTGCTGCTTGTTCCCACTGGGCTATATAAATCAGATCCTGACCTTTCCCAAAGGACTCAAAGAAGTGGGATGTGGGGACAGTAGCAGTGGCTTTTATTCTGACCTCTGTTTCATATCTCTTCCTGCAAAATGAAATTTGTTCTTGTTTAAAATGGAAAGATCAATATGTAGTTTCAGTTGTTCTTTAATAGTCACTTTAGCCTTGGCTGCCTGATATGGGCCTTAATTTGGACCTGGTCAGTGAAAAAAACAATAATTTACACATTACTTACAAAACATCTAAGATCTGGTAATATAGACACCCAAATTGTTTCATACCTGTAAAAAAGTTGAACTGGTAACTGCTTTCTCTATACTGTACACTAGTTCAGTTTTCCAACATAAATCAAAAGAGAACTAAAGCAGACTGTTTTTATCTCATGCCCATGGCCTCAGCTGCTATAGGGCTGAAATGATTCAGTATAATCTGCTCATATAAAATAAGACCTGAATCACATTTTTCACAAGACTAACTTTTTTTTTCTTCTGCACGCTTGAAAAAGTTTGATTAACCTTCTTCCACCTTTGCTAGTCTGAGTTTTCTTTATGTTTTGCTTCTATTGTACTTCTGTGTTAGATTATCGGGGCAAGGCACTCATTTTCTCAGTCATCCAAGACAGGATTGAAAGATTAATCTAAGGGAGGTTGAAATGTTACTGATCTTGTTCTGGGGCAGAGGGGTGAATTAGATGACTTCTCAAAGTCTTCCCTAGTCTTATTAATGTCACAGTGGCCCATCTTAGCTGCACCTTCTGGACAGACATTTAAATTCTTAATCTCCAAGTTTGCCTCTGAATTTCTCGATGATTTTGGCCTGAATACTGCTTTGCTTTGAATTAGGACCCTATGGTTTTTTAGGCTAAAAAAGAGAAGATGAAATAGAGAGTGGCAGCAGCGTAAGGCTTTTGGTTGAGACATTAGAAACTTAGAAACAGCTGTAGTTGCCTGAGTAACTTTTGCTGTTGTAGTCTTGCTTAACAATTCTCTCTCCTATTTTTAGTACTTATGTTACCGAGACCTCGTTGTCTTTTGTCATGAGGGCAGTGAGCTGAGGAGAGTTGCAGTGTGAAGGTCAGCTTTTAACTCCGGTCCACAGCGAGATGAACGGAAGGAAAGGTGTGGCTCCCAGCAAACAACGTGAACAGAGGGAATTGAAGATAAAGTCAAGGGCATCCAGGACTAAGTGGAAAATGAGGACAAGAAATAAAATGAGAATTCAATAGCAAAAGATGCAGCTTAATTGAACAGTGAAGGCAGAGGGAAAAACATAGTATCGCATAGCTGAAGCAAAGATAAATAATGTCAAGACTTGGCTATTCTTCAGTCCCCTCAAATGAAATAAAATCCCAAATTTGAATTAATCTTCCATAGCACCCCTTGTTACAAAAGGCAAAACTGAAGCTTTGCAAGAATTTGTAGAGGGATAGTTTGTGGTAGTTAGAAAGATTCCAGATCACCTGCCTTATAATTATTTTGTTTATTTGCATGGCCATCCTGATTCATTTCTGTATAAGCGACAGCTATGGTTTCAGGTTTGGACTTTATTTTTGAGTGTTTTATAAAAACTGCTGTGAGTAGAGATTTTTTTACATATTTTGATTTTAATGCAAACATTCCCTGTGTTATATAACATAAACCACAATATGGTCTTACAGTAACGTGACAAAATAAACAGCTATCCATAAACAGGCCGGATGCTAAAACTGATTGTAATGTTGTTATTCATTCCTGATTTATGGAAGAAGAAGGTTCTAGTCCTAAATATGAACTTTACTAATAGGCTTATCTCAGTTTCCTAGCTGAATACAAAATGTGAACAAATGATGGTTGTACTTTGTGATATTTAGAACAAAATATGTACTTAAGGAAATGTGAAAATGGCACAATTCAGTATACTGTAAGTTTTTAAGTGCAGCTGCCTGAAAACAGAATTGGTTAAAGAGGTTCAGTGTGTGCCAATCACAAACACACTTCTGAAATTTTTGTGCCCTTTATTGGATATTAGGGAAAAATGGTAGCTTCTCCATGATGCATGTGAGTCTTCTTTTCCAGAGCACACAGCATCAGCTCTAGAAGAGTTTTGGGGCTGAACAGAACTGAGCCAGTTTATGTTAGTAGAGGATTTAGCCCTGAAAGGTAAACTTTGCAGGCTGTAGCAGGCTACCATGCCCCACTCCCATACTGATGTGAATTAAGTGTATGTAAGTCTTAGCAAGATTATGGGCATCCGTAACAACTCAAAAGGAGCTGGCATTAAGGGCCGCTGGGTGAACTGAGCCGTCAAACACTAACCGCTTACTAGCCCTTCTCCTACTGAAATTCCATCTACAATACAAAGAGAGGTGGAATCAGTTTAAACCTTGAGCACTGATATCAAAATGTTTTCTTAAATCATTAGTATCGCCATATCACCTTTCATTTAATAACTGCTTATTAGACAAAATGTCTCATTCTTTTTAGAGACTTATAAGCAATGAAGAAAATGTTGCTGCTTGTAGTGTCTTTTCATAAAACAGCCTTTGGCATTAATTTAGGACAGATGAGTGTTTTCTTATGGTATTCTTTTTAGCATCTTCACAGACTTGAGAACACATCAGGTTGGATTAATATTCCACCTGGAAGCGAGTACTTTCTTTCTGTCCAGTGCAATTTGCTGGAACCTTTCAGCTTTTCTCTTTCACACCAGAGAGGCAGTAAATCATCATGATTGGTATCTAGGCCAAGAAGCAACATTTTTCAGAGTTTCAATTGCTCTTTTACTTTCTTTGGCTTAAGAATCCATTTTGGTTTAGAAATAAGCTTAATGCAATGAAGATTGTTTGTTTTCTTAAAGGAACCATGAGTGGAAAAGCAAAATGTAATCCAACATTGAAGGATTTTGGAAGAAAATTCTGCTTTGCCCACGAGCAAATTTAAACTGTCTCCCCCTGGACTGTTGCACTGCATCAAAAGCACTTCCTGTAGGAACTGCTGATAGTGATTAGCACAAACAAATTCTTTTGATTTTTTTTCCCCTCTTCGTTTGATCTAAACTGAAGATTATCAAGAGCTAAAACTAGAAGTGAACCGGATCTATTTATCTGTATAGTCCATGGAGCAGGGGTACAGAGGGCTCCAGAAAAAAGACAGAAGACTGGCAGCTGATCATATTTAACCAGCAGGCTCTGATTTTTATGATTGAGATGCCAGGTTCTCTTGGGTGAAAGAGGGGAAAACCAAAAAAACCAGAGATTTTCTGCCAGCTTCTTCTCCAAAATATTTAGTCCTAAGGAATGTCTGTGGTATTTGAAATATTCTGAATATTTAGGTTAAACAAGATTCAAGGATCCAGAAGATTTCAAAATGTTACCATTAAAATCCTTAAGGTCATAAGAGCCTGGGTGCTTATCAGTTTGTTGGAAAACTGAGGTCTATGTGGTAAGTAGGAGACACAGCAGGTTTCTGTTAATTGTACATACGAGTACTAAATGGAATAAAAGACTTGTTTTATCCCAGTCTTCACAGAGCTGGATTTGGCTGTGCTTTAGAATTTTGCATGAGAAAGGAGGAAAAAATAGGTAAAGGAATGCATTTCTGAGGTACAGTTCTTTAGAAGAAGCTAAGTCATGAAGCAGGTCATAAGTCGTACTGATGTACAGGAACTTATTATGCAGATGAAGGAAAAAGGAGGAAGGTTATTTCAAATGAGCAGTTCCTATTGGTACTCATATAATTTAAGCAGCTAGAACCTATGGGAGGAAAAATATTTAGTAAATCACAAGTAGCAAAACTAATCAGTGCAACTTTACTGTAACAAATTCTATCCTGCAGACCTTTGAGACCCACATTGATTCTGAATCTGAAAGAACTATGGGGTTAAGCGTGTTTTCTAAAATAAATTTAAATGGCTATCTTTATCCTGTGTACTTTTTTCTGAAGTATAGCCTTGAATCAGAGCTGGACTCATAGAGAAAAAAAGGGGGATCTAGATTAGTTGTGCGAAGGGATTGTTTGAACATGTGTATCATTCAGCCTTAGAAAGGCATTGCATTGAGGTCACAAAAGGATTGTTACTGAAAATTTCTGTGTATGAAGATGGACAAGAATCCCCCTTAATCACATCACAGCTCAGCTGTCAGAGGTCCAATGAGCTTACTTCATGCTGAACTTGTGTTAATTCATGTTGCAAACCATGATAATTCCTTTTTGAACTCTCATATCAAATGCTGTTTTTATTTTTTTAAAGCACAACTCAAAGTCAATATTAATTTAATAATTGTATGGTTTTATTGATATTTAATGACTATCCCAAGTGCTTAACAATGGAAAACTTGTTCTTTAACTCAATGTGGTAACTGAGTATATCAGTGAACACATTCTCATGCACATGTTTTTAAAAATAATTCTTACTAATGTCTGAAATAAAATTTAAAAACAAAACAAAAAAGAATAGATCAGGTGCTAATGTTGGAATTTAAACCTATTTGAATTTTCTAGTGTCCTTCAATTTTTCATAGCTTTTAAAGTTATGATTTTTATACGTATTTTAATCTTGCTGAATATATCTGGTTAATAATAACAATAAAATTAAATTAAACCTGATTTTTTAAAAATAGTCTTTAAAGATGTGGTGGGGAATAGTTGTCATTTCTGGCTTTCTTGAAGGTCTAGGACTATATTATAAGAAACCCATTTTTCCCTGTCATGTCTTCTTTCATTGTCCCACTTCCTCTTTACCTTAGTCTTGCTGGTCTGTTCTTGTCAGATGCCCTACTTATGAGAAATTTCAGTCCACTACATTTTTTCCTTTCTACAGTCAGCCCTCCACACAGAGAAAGCAGCACTCCATGCCAGCCGCTGGCTGCCTCGTGTTCCTATGAACTGTTACGGATCATTCTTTATTCTGAAAAAGATCTCATTGCCACCAGTAAAAGCTTGCTTATGTACATACCGAATGAAGGCGGTGGAGTTTTTTGTTCCGAGTAAAGTGTGTTATAGAATTTCTTTGGCCCTATAGAAAATGTTCTTGCCCACCAAGATTAAGATTTCAGTGCGCTCATCTAATCAGAAGTCCTCACTCCGAACATACTCTATAAAGTGGGGAATAACCTCCATTTCTACTGAAACCGTATCTTTCTATATCACATGCAATATAGATGTAGTAGCCGACTCTCTGTAAGTGTTCAAGTCTGGGTTGACGGAGAAATTTAGGAGTTCACAGAGAAATGTAGGTCTTTAAGTCCCATTGAAACATCTCCTGAGTGTCTTTCGGGACCTAGTACTCATTTCTTACACAGAGAAAAACAGGCCCGCTGCAGCAGACCAAAAATATCCTGAAGGAGATGCAGAATTTCTGATAGCATTTATGAGATTTAGCTGGTTTGATGAAGGAGAGTGTGGATTAGTGTGCTGAAAAAAGGTCTAATGGATAAGCAGAATGCCTTGCTAACTGATCTTAAAAAAGAAATTATTTCTGTAGTGAGCTTGACTTAATTGCTTTTATTTCTGTTCTCCCCAAACCAGCAGGCCTGCTTCCATGTCCTGCGAGTGTAAACTTCCCCTAGGTTTAAATGGATGGGAGAACTTGCAGGAGAGGGACCTATCTTTTAGGTTAATAACCTGGGAAAACAAATAACGTGTGTGACCCCAGCCTACATTAGTCATCAGCTTATTATTAATAAACTGATCAAAAATAATTGTTTTGTTAATATTGCTGTCTCTTTAGCTTTAGGGGGTTTTTTTGGTTTTGTTGTTTATATTACCTCAGCTGCTTTTCATCAGTTTTTTTCTTAGATCCTGCACTGAACATGATTCAAATTTTATGTTTATGAATCTGTATTCATAGAAGTACAGAACTGACTATTGGTACTTTTTGGTGGTGCTGGTATGAATTACGAGAGCTGGGAATGAACGTAAAGATAACTTAATATCTGTGACTGACTCCAAGCCACCATGGTACATTGTTTAATATTATTTAATAAATGACTGACAGAGTGTGTTTCCAATGTTTTATCTTTTCCTTCTAGTTTATCTGAGTAAGCAATTGTACATGGCAGGCATCTGAGGTGGGTCACATAAACTAGTACAGCAGTGTGTGTCAGCTAGTGCTTAGTTAGATCTTTCTACAATGAGGAATAGCAGTTTCCCACAATGGATCTGTTACATGGAAGGAAAAAAGTAGATGACTTTCCAGGAAGGTGGTAAGGAATCAGGCCAGTAAAGCTGCTCTTGAATGTTTTGCTTTGTTTTACCTGTTGCCCCAAATAAGCAGCAAGGCTCCTAAATGTTCATCATTATAGTTGGCTATCTTAACCCAAATCCAAATTGCTGTTTTCCTTACAACTACACTTAAAGAGACACAGGTGATGATTTTCACAAATGCCCCTTAAGATTGGGTCCGTGCTTTATTACATGTGAATCCTTGTGGGATTATAGCTGGTATGTTGCTATAGTGCCTCTCACCTGTTCCAGAAAGCCAGCAGTAACAAGGTGATGCTGGAGAGGATAGCCTTGGTCAGTGGGTACCTCTATAGAGCGGCAGCATTTCTGAGCAACAGTTACGCAGTAAGAATTGTCAAACACATGAGATTTACCAGTCCTATTGCTTGCAGTGTGAAAGTGTCTGCTATTGACTGGGTGGAGCATCTTGCCAGCTGTTAGTGATATATATTTTTTTCCTCGGTGTGTCTTTAGGTTGCAAAAAGATTCCAGCATCTCTTTCAGAAAGTCAAATAAATATGAAGTGACGTTAGGTTATTTGTATGTGGGATTTTAAAAGCAGTACTGCAAATTGTGCAGAGCAGTTGCTGACTCTTGGACTACCATTTATTCAAAAAATGTATTGGAGCACTACTAATCTACTGAACTTCTTTTTATGGTAGCATTACTTCGGTAAGCTGGGGGCTTACTCTAGTTTTCTACAGTACTATAATGAAGTTTGTAAAAGATGCGCTCTTTTTATGCCTATCTTACTGAAGATTTTTTAATAAAAATAATACATGAAGCAAAAACTAGAATGAGTCAGAAAGTGACTATAGCTGAAGAAAATGAAAAAGCGGAATGATGGCATTTGTTTACTGTCACTCCTAACACCGTCAAACTGAGCTGCTCCTTTCTACCAAGCAGTTGGCTCAACCCGTCTGACCCGTACAATTTTTCAGTAGCCATGGAATTTGGACAAAGACTTTGTGTGAATCCTTTTCCTCTCTGTACTGTACGAGTGATAAGAGCTTTCCTCCAAAACACACTTTACTGGATAAGTCTATTATCCATCAACACGGAACAATGGAAGTCCACTTGCCAGAATTTACATCTTGGATAATTATTTCTGCTTTCGTTTAAATTAGTTTATAAGCTCCTGTTTTCTGGGCAACAGGCCCAAGTCTTTGGTAACTGGACACAAGCCTTCACGTATCCTTAATGAACAGCTCGTCCTCTTTTTAAATTTTACTTCCTTTTTTTTTCTATCTTCCCACTCTTAGGCTTTTTTTAAACTTATTCTATTACATCCTTTCAGCATCAATTTCTTCAAATTTCTTCCTTTCTTTTTTTTTCTGTTTACTGGGTTTCTGGCCCTAACACATGTCTTTTACTACTGCAAGAAGGTTTATCAAAGTACTACTAACTGTGTGTTTGTGTGACTGACGTATTGTGCCATGTCCTTGTGCAGTCAGATCTAGAGTCTGATCAAAATGTTTAAACTCATGGCACCGAGTTCACTCAAGGTCTCATGTCCCAAACAAATTACACGTGCCTTCTAACCAATTTGGATAAACAAGTACTCTGAGGAGAATCTGAGATATCTTTTTCACAGGATTTAACTTCTTCGACCTTCCAGAACCTCAGGCAATTGGATGTATAACTATTCTCCACTTTACTAAAGATAAATCTCTCTCTTTTCAAATATATATGTACATACATGCACACATTTATTTATAGCTAAATAAGGTCATAAAAAAAAACAAAAAATCTAGGATGTTTTAACAATTTCATTGACTTTTCAGATTGTTTTTAAGCTGTTTTTTAAACTTTAAAGGCAACACTGATAGTGAACGGTTCCAAATGGTAAAACAGAAAATCCCCTTCAAATATAACCGTCCCGTAGAGGAGTGGCTGCAGGAAAAAGGTAACAGTCATTAAAACTTTCATTTTAAACCCATTTGATTCTAAACCCTCATTTTTAAAGCCTGCAAATAAATGTTTCTTAAATGATAATCGCCTGCTGCATAAATGACTGTTTTAATTTTCATTATAATTTGTGTCAGCTTCCACCTGCCATATGTTGATAAATCATGCTATAATACATTGCTATTAAAATGCAGTTAAAGGGACGAAATTCTAAGATTGTTATCATAGTAATGACAAACAAACAAGCAAAAATTCAGGAGACATTTTCTAAAAAAAAACAGAACGAAGAAGAGCAAAGAGCAACAACATGTATTATGGCAATTTAACCACTGCATGATTTTCCTATTTTGGTTTGGTTTTAAACTACACTTATATCTTTATTATCAAAGTTTTCTTAAAAAAATTTCAAACGTACTTGTTAAACCACTTCCTGTAAGTTTCTTTTTTGTCATTAGTCTGATTAGCCACTATGGCTGTGTATTTCCTAATTGTATTAAGATAATTAAACAGTTTAAAAAAATGTTGTAAAGAAAACATTTTTTAACATTTTCATTTAAACTACAGTGAGGGAGACAGAGAAAGATGATTGTTCTGTTGCTTTTATGCTATGTCTGGAGTACCGTTTGAACACTCGAATGATACATTTGTCTTGTTATGGGTCAAATTCTTCCCTAATTTAATCTCAGGCAGTGCTACTTCATTTTGTGGGTTTGCCTGGCATAATTGGCCTCAGTTCAGCAACAGACTAGTTAACATGCGTAAGTCCAGCTGCCTTGAGTGAGAGTTCTGCATACGCTCCATGACCGGTTGAAATGGGATTTGTGTTCAGACAGTAATGGTTTTTAATCAGGAACTTGGAGGGGAAAAAAAGTCTTTGATGTAGAGCCCATTCCAAGGCTCTGTTGAAGGTAACAGAATAACTCTTACCGATTTCAGCAGGGTTTGGACTGGGCTCTTGGTAATACAGTGGAGCGTAAGTCCGGAAAATCTTCTCCCTCTATACTAACTGTGTATTTAAAAAAAACAAAATCACTGTAACTAACTCCTTACCTTGAAGTCTAGAAAAAGCAGAACACGATCTTCTCTTGTTTCCTTTTAAGAAAGTACTGCTGATAAAAGAGGGTGACCTTTGAACTCAGATCTTGCATTTTCTGTGCTGACTTAGACTATGGTTGTTAACAAATTTTCCAAGAGGGAAAACCAATATTTTGTAGGATTGGAAAAATACAGTTTATGTTCTGTTTCAAACTTCTGTCCTTGGATGAATTAAAAAACCAATTTAGCCACTATGAATTAAGTTAAGGTCACAAAGGATGTGGCTAACTACAGTCAAAATATTTTTATGTGAAGGGTCTGATCCTGCAAAGTGTTGTGCATGCTCAGTTCCCGTTGACTTCAATGAGAGCTGACAATGTTGCCCACTTTTCAGGTTTGGTCTACAATGGTGTAATGTTTGTGACTAAAGCTAAAGTATTTGTGAAAATAAGACAAAAATATTAGTGTAACTAAATCAGAAATATTTTTGGACCACCAGGGTTTTATGGAACAGTTAATTCAGCTAAATTGTAAATAAATTTTAAGATGAAAGTATACAGAAAATGCTTATTGAGTCTCAGTGGGTTGCCCTGGTAATTTCCAAGATCAAACTAAAATAAATAAATAAAGCTTAACACTAAAAAGAGGATAATTTTGGTAAGTTTGAATTGCTAAAGTCCCTTTAACACTAAAGACAATGATTGCCTCAATTTTGTTAAAACAGCTGCATGTCTAATTCCTTGATGCAATTCATGTGCTTGAGAAACCCACCTTTGTTTTCTTTTGTGGTTTGATTTTGGTTTGGTTTTTTCCCTTTTTGGTTTTCCACCAAGTATTTTATGTCACTGCTTCTCCAAGTTTGAGCTTATAAGCATGCCAAGGCACTTTCATTTTTAAGCCATCCTGAAGTTCTGAACTGAAGTCTACCTTTTGTGGATATTGATGCTTTGTTAAAAGACAATCACACATGCAGTCGGGTCTAGAAGAGACAATATTTGAGCATTCAGACACTCCCAAAGCACTGGATGTTTTTAGGCTACAAGGGAAGAGCCATGTTTTTACTAAAGTGAAAGGAAATTCAGTCTTCACAGTTTGTGTTAGGGAATAACATTGTGCAGTGTAACACCTGAGACGATATAGCTTTGTTCTTTCATTTAGAAGTAGATAGACATTTTCAGCAACTTGGATACCACTCAAATTAAAAAATAATAAGAATGAATAATTTACCTAGCTGTTCACCAACCTGCTCATCCATATGGTCATCCATCCAACAATTAATGTAACATGAAAACCTTCTGTCAAAAGACTTTATAAAGATGATGAGTGAAGGGGTAGCTTGCTATCAAAATGGAACAAGATGAACTGATGGATGGAGGAATAGACAGATTCATCAAAGAGACAGCATATAGAATAGCTGTCTTGCCCATATGAGTTCTTGGCTTGAGTGAGGTAAGATGAAACACTTTTCAGTCGACGTTTTTGAATGCCATAGATTTGGTCTTCCTTTAGTACCAGTGTTACATTATTTGTAATAATGAAATAGTTCATTCTTGGAAAACAAATATAATACAACATCTTTCTGAAGTGGCATCATTACTGGGTTTTGTGGGTTTTAAAATTTTATAAATTGGTTTAAAATACTTTTAAGAGGAGACCTTTTTTACAATCTTAAATTATATGAGTAATAAGCAAAACATATAAACATTATTAACTTCACTGAGATTATGTTTGTGAGTAAAAACAGAAATATTAGTCCTAAATTTTTGAAATTAAGTAGTCATAAAACCAGCAGATTTCCTTAGCAGAATACATGGTGTCTGCTAAGGCACAGATGTTACCTATTCTGCAATTGGATGAGCTAATAAAGACCCAGAAGCATCTCATCGAATGGGCTGGTCCTGGAAGTCCTTAATTCTTCACACCTCTCTTACTTACATGTGAAGTCTTGTTGATGTGAGTGACTGTACTTTTGAGGCAAGAGCTATTAGTGTGAATTAGGATTTGCAAAATCAGGCCCCAAATCTCTCCTAGTGATATGGAAAAGTTACAGTAAGATTTCTCTGGGATATTTTTAATTAGTATTCAGTTTTTCAAATGAAGAAGTCAATGAGAGAGCAAACAAAGAAATGAGAGCTTGAACTATCCAGAATATTTACAAAACACCTGAGAAACTTAAAATATGCTCATCATTTTTCTCTAATATGACACTAAAATAGCAGTAGGAAGAGTTTTCTGTGGAAAAGAAGGACTGTAACTCTGCAACTCTTACACACCTAGTGGAATTGAATAATGTAAACTGTTCCTCAATAAAATTCAGTGGCCAAATAAATTTTAATTAGGGGAAGTAGTGGCTTCAGAACCATGTAATCAAAAGAATGATTAGAAGAGACCTGTGGTGGTAGAATTAAGTGTATATTCTCTCAACAGTTTTCTCTCATTCCATACGCATTTCCCTGTTGTCTTTATTCATGCACATGTACACTATGGAAGAGTGAAGAACGAGGAATGACAGGTTGTAGGTGACTCCAACAACTGACTGACCTTTTAGCAAACAGTTCTAGTACCAGTGCTGTCTCCAGCATTAACCATATGGTGCAGTGCGTGAATCCTGGATTGGAAGACCACTTAACAAACAAGGAAGACCCTAAAACAAACAATCAAAGTTCCTTTTTTACTGGCATGGGGCCACCTCCTCAGTGTACACTTTCTTTCAGCATTAGAAGATGCAGATGAAGGCCCAGAAATGGAGACAATCTTTTTTTCAGCCTTAAAATACTAACTCCTTGTCCTTGAAAGTAAAGCAAGAGAGATGACAGACATGTCTAAAGCTGTGTTATGGGCTTGGGTTGGAATAGACGACAACCTGAGGAGAGTTGTAATCCTTCAGTAAAAGTGAAGTACCCCTTTTCTAACCTGGCTTGGGGAGCTCTCCTAGTTGGAACAGCAAAAATTCTTCTTCATCATCGCCCTCCCCTTTTCCCTTTGGTAAAAGATGAAAAAAATACAGTATTGATTCAAGGGGAGAAATGAATGGAAATGGAAAGTTCTGAATGGTCACTACCTTCCCTCCATTTTCAGGGATAACATCTCAAGATTAGTGAAATAACTTCATGTTCTTTACTCATCTGACCTTTACCTTTTGGCACTCTATCATGAGTGAGGTGGGAAGGAGGGAACAGTAGCAAGTGAAATGTCTGGGTACGTAGGGGCAGGGACAGTACGGAAAGAGATCTAGTGCTAGAGGGAGGGAATGTGTGAGGAGAAGGGAAAATGCTGTACTAAAGAACTGACAGCATATCCATTAAAAAATTCAAAGCGCAACAGGACAGAGAAGAAAAGCAAACTCTGAGGACATGGTATATGACGAGAGTTCAGCCATCTACAGTGTACAGTGCCATTTCCTCTAGCTCAGACAGGAGCCGGGCTGAGAGGGCTGAATATTTTGACAGATATTGGTATTGGATACTATTTTCCTCATACACAAGACGAAAGGCTCTGTTTTTACACGCTGAGGATGTGTGGCTTCAGTGCATGTTTCTTGATGTTTTAATAGACATACGTTGCCTCTGGTAAGTTTAAAACTTCCTGAGATGCAGAATATCGCATCAGGTGTTTCAACACTTTCCAGGGGAAGGATACCCTCCATTTTTATTTCTCATTCCTTCATCAGTGCAGTTACTCCACCCTGATCAAGTCCTGGTGTTTCATTTACAAATCTGTGGGTGAGGAGCACAAGGGATGTGCAGCCCACCTCCCATGTCTGTATGTTACACCTCTCAATAAAGTTTTGCTTAGTTAGCTAGGACCCTCTTGGGGGACAGGAACTCCTTTCAGATACATTTCTTCTCTTGTCCCCATTCTCTTCCCCATGGTCCATCCTGTCACCATAAGATGATGCAACACCGCATCACCACTTGACTTCGAGACCCGTCACGACGACCACCAAAATTGGTGAGCTCCCCCTCGTATTTTGATCTACTCTAACCACTGGCTGTGAAGGAGTGAGCAGTGCATTATAGGCTCTGCTTTGCTACACGGTGGCATTTTGCAGCTCTCATCAGGGTTGACTAGAGAGAGGAAGTGGTGAGTGAGAACTGGGGAGCGGGAATGGGATGGGGACATGTGTTGCAAACTTCATAAAAATGGGGAAACACAGTAGATAATTGAATGATGATTGACTTGATGCTGCATTGATAACCCTTCTGAGCTCTGCCCAGTCTGCTTGTCTGTTAGTTCAACAAATTCCAGGTGGCATGCCCCTAATCTTCTGAGGAACAGTGAAATTAAAGGCATTGCCTTTGCACTGCATGAAGCAATTTATTTCTTAACATAGTCAACTTAGTGCAGCCTGGGACATAAACAGTATTTACAGAGCAGTCCAGGCTGAATGTGATTTAAGTGTCCTGCAAAGCTAGGTGAATTGGCAATTGTTACTAGATTTATTTTTAATAAATATATTTTTCATTATGTAGGAGATTACACTCCTAACGCTCAGGGTGTGACATTGAGTAAACCACTTAACCTGCCTACATTTGAATTTCATTGTGTGTAAGAGGGGAGTCACATCTAAAGCATTCTGGGGCTTAACCATCTGAAGAACTATGTTATCCTCACTATTTCAAAAACTTTGCTCTTTCAGAGACATCACAAATGTTTGCATTTGATGTTTCTTGGTTTTAGATTTGTGAGCCTTCACAACACGAAATTTACAGGTGGAAGATCATGACTGATCTTAAGATTCCTACCCAATCGTTCTATCGCCATCATTTTTTTCTAATGTTTTACTGTCCTCAAGACACCCCTTAAAGCCTTTGCATTCTTAAAAGTGGCTTTGTGAGTTAATCCCATCCTTTGACCAGTCAAAACAGGAAGTTTATTTATGGGCTGAAGCTTGACAGGTACTGCAATCTGAATAGGTAGTAGAAAAATAGCCACATATTGAAGCCTTATTTGTAGTTTAAAATGGGTCCAACTCTAAAAGAGTGAGTTGAAATTTCTGACTGAGTCAAAGCTCCTTCAGAGTTTTGATGTATGAGTGGATGCTGAAGTATAAGGTTCAGTTTTAGCTGCTCTTGCTTTCAGGCTAATCTTCCTTATTAATGAACTTTAGGCAGTACGTTTCCATACTATATTTCTACAGTCATCATAAATGCTACCAAGAATGAATCTACTTCTTTGTTGTCTGTCATTTCTGGCCGGGACTCAATGTGAGATGCAAAATGAAGGAAATGTCTGGCAATAATGTTATTCACCCCCCCTTCACTAGGACGACAGTTAACGATCTTCAACACCCAGGCGCAAATAGCCATAGGAGGGAAGGACAGAGGGCGTCTCTTCCAAGGCCAACTCTCCGGTCTCTATTACAATGGCTTGAAAGTGCTGAACATGGCAGCAGAGAACAACCCCAACATTAAAATCAATGGAAGTGTCCGACTCGTTGGGGAAGTCCCTTCCATCTTGGGAACAACACCCACAACCTCTGTGCCACCAGAAATGTCTACTACAGTCATGGAAACCACAACTACAATGGCCACCACTACAACCCGAAAAAATCGTTCGCCACCCAGCATCCAGGTGAGTCAGTTAGTCTTCTACATTTTCTTGGGTTCTTAATTAGTCTTTTGTTTTGCTGCTCACTTGTAAATTCACGGGAGCCACGTTCTCTGAATCATGTTCCATGTAACTATTTATTTTAATAATGTCGTATAGGGTAAATCACCACAAAATGTTGTCCTCCTGTGTTGGTGAACAAACAGCTGGATGAATTATTATAGCACGTGTATGTGATAATGGGGACAGATTTTACTCCTCTCCTAGTGCAACCCCATTTATGTAAGTAGGATTTCCCCAATGTGAATGTGATTTTAACCAAGTTTCCACAGTTCCATCTGCAGGGAAATGTATTCCTAAAGGAATTACAAAGCTTAATGGGGGGTGGGTGTATGGTTATTTATTGTTATGACAGTATGTACTGCTGCAACAATGAAGTTCATAATGCGGAGAAAAGCGATGGAGCATTACTTCCAGGTAGAGCCATTTTTCAGTTTCCTTTTATAGCCTTCCTGTAGAAAATTTTAAAGGAACACTATCAAGATCAGTTTCTTGCAAAACACAGATGTTCCAACGTAAAGTGGTTCCAATGTCATTGGTAAAAATCATTCCTACAAAAAAAAAATTAGTTTCGGATGTTCTGGCTTAATTGTGTCAATGTAGTGTTTTCAGTCCTAAAAATGCAGTCCTTTTGGACCACTTGTGTGGCAGCTAGAAAACACTGGCTGAGATACTGGTGAGTGATTATTGATCAGAGTGTGCCTTTATTAAACCTCCAGAGAAAGATGTATTGTTGTCTAGTTGGAGAAAAAAATTAAATTATTCCATCTGCTTCCCTGAAACAATTTCTGCTCCTTGGGACAGAAGGCCTTAATGAAATCAAGGACTTCAAAATCTGTAATCATACAAGTTGCATGCTTGCTTGCTGACTGCTTCAGAAGGTTTAATCAGTTATTGATTGTGTTTGTATATATACGACCATTCTCGTTATTTTTTATCAAGTCTCGGTCACTTAGGGTAAGAAAACACATCTTAACTGTGTAGGAGGTCAGGCCACACCTGAGTTTTGTGTCAAGTTCCGGGTTCCTCAGTACAAAAGAGGGATGGAGCTACTGGAGAGAGTCCAGCAAAGGGTCTGTAAGTTGGTTAAGGGACTGGAGCATCTCTCCTGTGAGAAAAGCCTGAGAGAGCTGGGACTGTTTAGTCTGGAGAAGAGAAGGCTCAGGGGCCATCTTATCAATGTGTGCAGTAGTTGAAGGAAGGGTGTAAAGACGACAGTGGGGCCCAGTGACAGGATCAGAGGCAATGGACACACACTGAAGCACAGGAGTTTCCCTCTAAACATCAGGAAACGTTTTTTTACTGTGAGGGTGACTGAGCACTGGCACAGGTTGCCCAGAGAGGTTGTGGAGTGTCCATGCTTGTAAATATAAAAAAGCCATTTGCACATGGTCCTGGGCGACTACTGACTCTGGGTCACCCTGCTTGAGGCGGGGGGGTTGGCCCAGATGACGTCCAGATGACCCTTTCAGCCACAACCATTCTGTGATTCCGTGAGGTACCTCTGGCTGCAGTGGAATTTATAGCTATTAGAGTAATTCATTCCAAGCCAAGGTTTAACGTCGCCCCCTTTGGTACTCCGGAAATCCAGTTGGCAGCAGGACTGGGATTAATTGTGTTATTAGCCTCAAGCACCCAATAGTGATTTACAAAATCTCAGCTAAATGGGAAATTACCCCAGGTTTGGTCACTGTTATAAACTTTGAAAAAAATTACAGTTCCTTCTCCTCAGTGGCTAGCTCTGATTTTAGAGAAAATCTTTGTATGATTACATCTCCAGAAGAATAAAGTCTGTGGTCCTGATCCTGCTCTTGTTAGTTTACTGGAGACTTTCGATAACTTACAAAGGCAGCAGAACTGTGTTTAGGTATAGGAGTCTAAGAGAGTAGCACTGGACATTCGTGGGCTGGGTCCAGCTGGAAATGACCCTGGCTTACCTGAAGAGGAACTCTTCCAGAAAGCTTCCTGCCTAGCCTACATGGCAGTTCACTCAGCCTGTAGAGACCACTGTGTGCTGAAAGAGGATGAAGAAGATTTAATAAAGTGTCAAAGTGCTTCTAAAAACATGGTTAGAGCAGTGATTTCCTGGATACACATGCACCACAACAAATGGCCTCATCTCAGCTGATATTAAAGCAATAACTCTTTGACACTTCATGCTGCCCGCTGAAAGAAAGATAAAGGTCAGTATGTACCTCCATTACAACTCTCTGCATTTCAACATCAGGCCATTTTATTGCTGTCGCAGCGCAGATGGCTTGCCTTTCTTCCTTACTCTTGGTAGAATTTGATTCTGTCAGCTTAAGTTGTGTTATTTGTGCAGTGAAAGTGAGAAGAAATTGTCTTTTTCAGTTTGGGCAGTATCTCCAGCTGTGGTTTTCAGATGCCTGATGGTTATTTTATCTCACTTGTGTTCAACATCGCCATTGTCAAGCCTGCTTACAATTTTAGATCTAAGTGGTGGAAAAATCTAATAGAACAAGTTTGTTCTTTGGGGAACGTAAAATATAGCTACCTAAGGCTATGAGTGGTACAAATACAGTTAGTTATTACCTTGCTCCAGCTTTCTCTTCTCTTTTCTGCTCAGAAATAAACAATTTTTCTTCACTTTCCATGCCATTCACAGTTTAGCCTCTTCTCTCCCCATTCTGATCAGCACGATTCGAGCATTTTTTTTTTGCTGACTTCTTAGATTTGATCGTAAGAATCTTTCTGCTTCCTGGTACCATCCATAAGGCCACGGTAGGTTATTTTTCCAATCCCATTGAAACCCTTCTTTCATCATGATGCATGCCAAAAAGTTGTCAGAGGTTAGGCTGGTGATGGTCTAAGGCAGCTGTTTATCAAGCCAATCAGTATTGTCATGGGTTTTGTTTTATTATCCATTTTTCTGTATCCATGTGTGATATCTTGTTTTATGCTTAGATTGCAGACTCCTTGGGTTCAAAATGTACTGTTTATTCTGCTTGTGCACACTACTTAGCACAGAAGGGTTCTGGCCCATTATAGAAATACCAAGCATGATACAAGTAAAAGTAAAGCATCTAATGCAAAATAGCAAGAATCGGGATAAAAATTATTCTTCTTACTGTATTAGAAGTATCTGTGCTATTTGTATTACTCATTTTCATATGTAAATAACTAAAACTTCTCCTTTTTGAAATGCATATAAAGCTTGTGCAGAATATCAAGTCTGCAATCCCAAAGTGATAGAAAATCCAGGGAAATTTCAGTAGGGTTTAGATTTACACATTGCTTGTTAAGAAAGTACAGAAGAGCACGATAACTACAAAAATTTCTTCTGTTTGTAACGTACACCAAGAGACCTGCTGCAGTTAGGTAGTCTGAGTACTGCCAGAAGTATTTTAGAGCACAGTTAGACTAAAATGGCTAGGAAAATGAAGTACTTTAAAAATACACAGTATATGCACAGACCAATGATGTGCTTTTCAGTTTGTGAAGATCCCAAACATGGGACATAGTCTTGGACAAACAACCAAGACAAAGGAAATTAAGAGAAAAATATTATTGGAAATACCCCGCATCAATGATATTAATATTTAAAATGTCTATAAGTTCATTTTGTTTTAAAGTTTATAATAACTACGATCGCTGGAGCACAGGCAGGATTTGAGTGAGAAACAGTTGAGATGTATGACTGTGTGCTAGACTGACAGGAACATTTCTGTGATTCAAATATCCTCCAGAGAGGTCTTGAAGGAAGACAACAAGAGTTGACCTTTTCCTGTTAACTGAAAATAAGGGAGAAAAGGAGTTTTGATTTGTGTTTGTTTCAGTGAGTTGCAAATGGTGCTTGTGCTCTGCTGCCCCTGAGCAGAAACGCTGATTTGACTTTTTCACACATGGTTTTGTTCTGGATTTAAGTATGGTCTGTTCAGAAGTGACATGTGTTGTACTAAATTCTTGCTGCCAGTCTCAGGGCCCTGACACACCAGACACTCCTATGATAATAATATCCTCTCTGGGACTTCTGCTTCGCCATGTTACCCTACGAAGGCCTCAAAGACAAGCCGTTAGCTTTTGCATGTGGTACAGTATCATGCTGTGCAGGCTGCTATTAGATGAGAGTCACTGTTCTGTGCCACGTCATATTCTTGCAAGGCTGCCATGTTTCTCACAGGGTTACTTCATTAGCAATTGTTAAAGTCCTGGAATCCCACATGTCCCTATCTCCTGATTCAAAGCACAGCTTCAATTATTAGTGAAGTAGTTCAGGGATTTCTAGCTTTGGGAGACTTCTGTGAAAACAAGTTAAAGTGACACTCATTCTCTTGGCTTCTGCTTCCATGTCAGCTGCTTATATGCTCAGAATTTATTTAGTGAGTTGGTGCTCAGAGCTTTTTAGAAGACTCTCCGTATGCTCTCATGTGGCCTGTTCTGTCCAGTTCACAGCTAGGTCGTTCAGTTTTCAAATGATTTGTGTAAAGATATCTTTGAAGTTAATTACTAAGTAAAGCTAGTCTAGAAAAGCATGTATGGTGATACACGAGTCTTCCATTCAAAACACGTTCAGTTCAGTGAATTCAAGGTATGATTCCAGCCGGTGTGTGGCTCCTTAAGGAGAACTGCTCCATATAAGCTTCTGGAGGCCCTAGGACCCACTGACCTAGGGCAGGCCCCTAATATGTCTGCTCTATAACATGGATAGCTGGGGTCCCAAGACCAAATTAACAGACAGTTTTCTGTGAAAAAGAGATCAGAACCCTTCTGGGAGGACAGATGGACTTTGGTTATGCTCTCCACGAGGAACCAGAAACTACGTGCTCTGTTACATACCTGGTGCATGCCTTGACTTCTTGAGATGATGATAATGACACTTGCCAAACTGCTCAAACTGTAGCTTGGAGGTAACGAGAATAAATTACTTGTGGATGTTTTCAGCTATGATCTTAGAGCCATAGAATGACAGTGTATGTTATATAATATGCAGAATGTTCTCTCTAAAGAATAGAAAAGTGCATCTGCCCATTATCAATATGGAGAGTCCAACCCATTGGCATGGCTCTGAATAAGGTTCTCAACCTTTTATTTTAACCATTAGGCTTTCTAGCCTTCTAACTGTGTTTTCTATTGAGGGTCCAATAATCTTGATTAATGTCTTTCCGTAACGTGCAACTCCAGGCTAAATCCTTTCTTACAGTGTATATCACAAAGGAAAATTGCACAGAAGATTTGTCAGTCTAATTAGACTTTCACTGTCAGCTAAGACAAAATTGTCTCACCCTTGGTCTTGCCTAGGTACTTTCTTTTACACTCATAGATAATAATTGGGGGGGGGGGGGGAGAAATTGGCCTTTAATTTAGTTTTTGCTTCTTATGAGTCACTAGTGACATTTTCATCCCAAGACTGCAAAGCTCTAATGAAAAAAGAGCTTTTGATGAGTCTCTGCATTAAAGACTGACTTCGTTGGCCTATTGGTACCGCTGAGAATTGTGCAGTCTGGCTCTCATCCCTCCTTTTCTGCTTATTCCTCAACTATTTTTTCTTAAAGAGACCAAAGCCCCCAATCTGTGCCATCTTTCGAAGTGGAATCCTTTCTCCTGCACTACAGTCCTGTTGAGTGAGATGGTAAAGTTGCATTGCTGCAGTGAAATTCACAAAATGGCATTTCTTATTCACAGTCACATCTTTTCTGTGATGATTAGAAGGTAACGTGATTTGGGCAGAGAAAACAAGCGGTTTGGAAGCAAGAATCCAAATGTGGGACAGAAAATTTTCATGCAAACTACTGATCCTGTAGGTTACAGAATGATTAATTCAATTATACCAAATGACCTCTAAATACTTCACAAGTATGTAGTACAGAAATAGATTTAGTGCACATTGAAAAACAGCATCTTTGGCATGTAATGTAGTAGCTACCTAGCCAGAAACATGTATATGATATGATAATGTTCTGTATGGGAAAAGGATAAAAATATTCTCTGAGTTTTAACTGAGTATTAGATGAGGGAGTGGTGCAGTGTGTTTAAATTGTATTTATCAGTGTAGTGTTCAGGATACTCGGATTACCTATAAAGCTCATATAGTCTAAAATGTAATCCTATATTTTCATTTTTTCGTTCACTTTCTGTAGAAGACGGGTGTGCTGCTCTTCTGGAAGTGCCATAATGAACCAGGAGTTCAGTACCCATCCAAAAAGAGAATGCGATTTTACTGTAATATTATTTTTCCAGCCTATGCTCCCAAGTGCTGACAAGTACTGATGATGGAAATAAGCTCAGCCTTGTATTTCTGCTAAGCACAATTACAGTAATAAAGAACACTGTATTTGTAAAACAGCTCATGCATATGCTGGTGTATGCTGTCATTTGTTGACATTATCACCAGTGATATTCGAACATTTAACTTGGTAACCATTGTTGGCTCCAAATAGAGACTACTTTTTCATGAACCCAGGGGAGGGGTTTGATTGAATGTGTGTGGCAAACTTGTGTGCCACGAGTTGACGCATTGTATGATTTCTCAAAATATAGCTTACACTCATTCTTTGGATAACCTGTTTTTATACAGTAGCATTGTCAAGCGGTCACTGCAGCCACTCCTCTGTGTGTTCTGCTGGGACCCACATTGTAATTTTATTTCTTCAGTCTATTAGTTTACAGGAGGCCCAAGTTAACTGGTTCATTTCTACAAGGGCTGAGTTTACATTGCCTTTAATCTGCAGATCTGAACAATCATTTGGGACTTGCAGCAACATCTCAGCTGGTGTTTTTGACACATGTACCCAGTTCTGTTCTACTGTGAATTTTGGAAATGAAGATTTGGCCCAGCATATGAAAGGAGGGGCTGGTCTAGCACTTTTCTAGGATTTCAGCACTTTTTTAGATTTTTTCTGATGAATTTTTTTTATCTTGATCAAGAACTCATTGAAATATTTGCTTGATTTTAGATGACCAAAAAGCACGCTCTTTTCTGTAATAAAAGGGTAAGAAGCTGTAATAACAGCTGTGGTAAACTGATACCTACCTTCTGCAGGCAGGCAGGCAGGCATACATTTCTCGGAAAGTACCCTTAATAACATGAGTATGTACTTTATTTTTCAGGGCATAGTATCCCTTTGTGTATTTAGATATGTCATTTGCCCTGCCAAAAAGGATTCTTGAAAGTCATGTGGAAGATTATTTTCAAAATCTGATTAATACAGTACTCAGGAACTAAAGCTACTATAGTTGACCGTACATTTGATCACAAGCCAAATGAAAGAATAGGACAAGTGTGGTGTTCTAGGATGGTTGTGCAGCGACAATATATGATGAAGAGATCCAATACTGCAAAAGCAACTGCTTAGAAATAAATGGAGTAGAATCAATGGTTATAGCTCAAATACAGTTGGAAGATTGGCTCATGTTTTGTTGTAGCATATCTGCTCTGCTCGCTATTTATATACTTCAGGGAAATGCCTAGAAGCTGCAGACATTGCCAAAATACTTCCAGAGCATATAGTTCCATTTTATTTGTTTGGAATTTTGTAACAAGACTGGCTGAGAGGTGGGAATGTACCTCTTAACTTTCCTAGCTCATATTTGAATGAATGTGCGGAAATTAGAAACGCATCCATGCTGTTGTGACAGACCCACTTTCTGAAACCATCTAATTAATGCCTTGGGTTTTCTGTAGAATGATGGTGGCATTAACTAGTAGATACAGAAGGATTTCTGCTAGTTTCTTTTTCATCTGTGGGATGAGTTGTCACTGATTTGCAAGATATGTCTGTCACAGTACAGCTCTTAAAAGTAGCAATTAGCAAGACAGGCTATGCAACCACCAATCCTTTCTCTTTTCCCTTAGATGGCATATGAGTAGGTGGGATGTTGTTCATTTTGATTGCAAAATTACTTCTATTATATTCTGAGAGATAAGAATTTGTTTCCACAAAATTTCAACAGAAAAATAAAGCCAAAGGGGTGACAAATTGGATTTCAGTTCTCTTGATATTGCACAGGATGCAAATGCTCGCCGCCTTCTTTCTTGTAGTGTGTTTTTGGAGAAAATTTGATCTGTTGGCTTTTCACCCTTACAATGACTCATGAAGGGACCACCTTCCCTAATAACTGCTTTGAGAGTTTTTCACCGGTGCTGTGTTGCCCATTTTGCTGTATCTCAGATAGGGTGTGCTAAGGAAATTTATTTGTGGGTAAGGACACTTCCAGGGAATACCAGTAGTTTATTAGGAGGCATGAACCAGAGAGTAGTAAACGTTGGGAATGCTCTAATGGCTAAATGTATGAAAGTGTGTAAAGAAAGGATGAATGCTGAGGTGCAGACAAGGAACTAAGATCCAGAGGATGAGATACATCTATCTCACAGAGATATGGGAAGGAAATTGCAAGATTTAAAGATGGAGAGTGACGTGGCTAGAGTTGGTAGTTCTAGCGACTCTATTTTGGATGGACAAAGGTCTGGAGAAGAGAGAAACTCGTACCCATATGGATTAGTAACTGCTCTTCTACTTTTTAATCTCTGCTTTGTTCCACACTTCATCTTCCCCAGGGATAAAGGGAAGTCTTTTTTTTTTTTTTTGCGGAGTTGGCAGGGACTCGGTTCAGTACAACTGCTGGCAGTGAGATCTGAGGACCCGTGGCTTCTCCCACAGCAGTTCAAAGTCAGCTAGAGCTGGACTCTCACACACTTGTACTAAGATCATCTAAAAAGCACCTCTTGCTCTCACTTGCAACAGCTCTTTTCCAGTAACTCTTTTGGAGCAGGAAAACTCATTCTTGGTGTAAAAAGAGTCAGGTCGGGTAAGGAGAAAAAACTACTACATATTGTGTTCTTCTAACATCCAAGCAATAGCCTCGGTGCCCAAGCCATACACAGAGATTCACGCAAATAGCTCGAATTTAACTTGGTCATAATGTCCTTTTTTTTTCCTGAAAGATGACCTCCAATGAAAGTATAAGGACATGAATGATTTTAATCTGTGGTAACAATGGAGAACCAGTCCTGACTGACTCCAGCAGCATAAATATACGAAATGACAGATTATCCTGCTGCCTCCCTCTCTGCTGCCTAAGCACACACATACACACTGAGTAGCACACAGCAAAATTCAAATTGGTCTTTATCTTTTATCTGTTGCCCCAGTGATTAATGCTGCTCTTGCTGGGGGACTAATCGAATGAGGGGAAATACAGAGAAAGAAATATGTATTTCTTAGACTATCGTTATCAGTGTTGTTATTATTCCTTTAATATATTTTCCTCCTGTTAGAAGAACTTAATGTACTGACACAGCAAGCAGCAAGAGGTGAGAGCAGGTTTGATGGCAAGAAGATGAATGGGGCAGGCCACAGCTAGTGGAACACAGGCATTTTGCAGAAGGAGGTGAGCTGCCGAGCTGCTTTGGGTTGCAGCATTTTAGCTAGAAAACCAAGATGCTGTAGCAGGCTGAATACAGGTCCTGAACCAGGAGCTACTGTTTTCTAAGCCCTACTCAGTTCACTTAGCAGCTGTCAACTAAACCTCCTCTCTAAATTCTTCTTTACTTTCCCTGTGTAGTAACATAAGAATACACTGGTCCTTGGTCTGTCTCACAGCCAAGTTTACAGGCACTGTTCTGGTACTATGGGTAATATTTTGTAAATTCTCTCAGATGTTGTAGCCCCTTTCCTCCTGCCTGGTCCTTGGCCTAGGTCTTTCATAGTGGTATTATGACCCTGTAGTTCCACTTTGAGCCTACAGATGTGTACAGCATAGAGCAGAAAATTTGCCCTGTGCTGTGGTAAAACCAGAAATGGATGCTTTGAATGGGTATGACTTAGTTTTAAGTAGGAGGCCTGTCTTATGAGCGAGTAGGATTGGATTCCAATTGTTTCGTTTCCTCAGGATCTTAAGAAGAAAGAATTAAAGATATGGTAATTAAGAGGTCACACCTTATTTTGTTTTCCCTTTGAGAAGGGGAATACGGAAAGGAGTACCTCTAATAATGGAATAGTCTTGTTTGGGATTAAGGGTCATGTTGCCTCTCTCCTTATTTCAGCATTCTGTCTGTTTTAACAAGTGTGACTACTTATTTTCCTAAATATACTCTTGTGTGGTGAGATGGTGATGGACATCAAAAAAGAAATGAGATAGAAATGGAAAGAGAAGCAACGATACCTATGCTATAGAAGCATTTTTTTTGTAGGATCAGTATTCCCTAAGCTCTCTGTTTTATTACTCTTTGCTGTGGGTGTATTAGCATAACGTCCTCTTCCTTCACAGAGTAGGATCAAGACTTCCAAATATGTTTAGAGTCCAAATCTTAAGCATAATTATTTTATCTCCCAGTTGATTACATTTAGGCAGTAGTTAATCCTGTTGTTCTCTGCTAGAGCAATGCTGTATGTTTGTATTAACACTTATATTGGTGTGTGGGTCTCCAGTGCCCAGGTTTGTTTCGTTGTTATAGACATAACCTCATTAGAGATATTCATAGAAAAGCAAGCTAAAACTCATTCTGTACACCTGATCTAATGCAACTCCTCCACTCACGTTAGTCCCATATATGTCTCCCAGTTTACATATACTACTTTAGTCGTGCTCTCACTGCCTAATGCATTGCCATTTACTCTGTCACACTTTAGACTTGTGTAATGAACTAAAGTTGTTTTTAAGCTTGCGAGCAGTGGTTGTTCAGGTGACAGCTGCTGTCACCTGCTTGTCTCGTCCTGAGATTTAGCAATTTGTGGGAATGGAATTTAGGAATGTAGATATACTAGGCAGGTCAGGATATACAGCCTGCTCCTCTGAAGTTCCTGCCTGAAGGCATTCAGCTTTAACAGTGCCGGAGGAGGATCTGTGCAGTGGAGCTTACGGGCTTCCTCCAGAGCCAGGGGAGCAGCTGGCCCCACTCTGTAACAGAGCTATGTACGGGTACCGGGGATCAGCCATCAGGTAAGATTTCCAGCTGCTAGACATAAATGAGAGTGCCAGGGTGGAAATGATAGATAGATGGCAGGAGGGAGGAGGGTTGTGTGGCATGTACATGCCCCAAAGAACTACTGCAGTGGGAGCGTCTCCTGTAGAGGACTTCTTCCACCCCCACATCTGACTAATTGTGAGGTATTGTTGCTTGCCTGAAGATGAATAATTCCTTGGTGCTCAGATGGCTGATTACATGTTGTCCTTCTGTTTATGGACTCAAGCACAGCACAGAAATTTCTGCCTGCTTGGCTGTAGCATTTGTTGCCCTGGCAAGAAGCAAGAAGCACTTACAATCTGCTGTGAAAAGGCTTGGTGTCTCTCTGGCTGCCTCTCAGCTAATGTCTGATGCTTCAAGTTGGTTGCTTTGTCCTTTCTTACCTGAAGCCATGGAATGGTGTTAGCTTCTGCTCCATGTGATTCCTGACGGGAAGGGAGGGCAGAAGTTGGCAAGAACTGGAAAGGCGGGCAAGAGCCTGGCTGGGGATTACTAAGGACCAGGTTCACTTTGGCCTTGGGAAGTGCTGTAGCAATTGTAGCGAGTTGCAGCCCTGCAGTCTGCACCTTGCTCTTTTTATGACGGTTTGTTGTACAGTTCCAGCGAGGTCCCTGGATCACATTCTGAGTCTGAATTGCTCTCTCACTTCCCCAAGGCCAGATTTTTCTGTGGTGGGGCTTGGGAAGCTCTTCTGCTGCAACTCTTGGCAGGGATTTATGCTTTCCTGTTTAGTATTGTAGTGGTGGACACTAGGCATCAAAGGCAGCCAGAGAATTAGAAAGTTAAATGGCATCAAGGCTTCTGCTGGGAGGGGAGAAATAGAGTGAAAGGAGGGCAATGTCATCACCTTCCCTGAGAGAGCTGAAGATTGAAAAGGGCAGAGGGTGTAAATAACAGTTTACGGCACCAAGGATCATTCTAGAGGCAGAGAGAGGTAATGGCACAGGCTGGATGTCCCTCTGCTTCTGTCAAGTTTGGTCACTTTGAATTTACTGGCAGATTTCTTCTATTCAAACCTGATTTAATGACAGCAGCAGCTGAAGGTCAGGAGGATTTGGGGATTTTGTTTTTTAAAAAACCTTTTTTCTGTTGTTAGCTGTTTTTCACTTGCTTTTTCGTCCTTCTAAAGCTGAGAGGCAACTTCTGTGGTGGCAGTGAAAGGTGACAGCGGTTAGGCAGTGTCGTACCCCATTTCTTCCAATAGGACGTTATGAAGAAGACAAGATGAGTGATTACTATTATCCATGGGTACAGCTAAGCTCCATCTAGCAAGTTGCATTTGCAGTACCTGTCGCATGTATTGCCTTGGCACCTGACAGCTTTTCAGCTCAGGAGCCCGTCCACCTGCAATGGGCCATAAATTCAGACTAAGGGCGTGGGGAGAAATGGTGAATTATTAACTCAAAACACCTATGTACTTTACCTAGAAATTAGAAATCTGCTTGTTAATTACATCTCTCTGAGCCAGAAATCCTCTCCTTCTATCAGTATATTTGACTTACATGACTGATACCTTTTGCTGTAGGACTATATGGAGGTTTAGACTAGGGCTGAATCATAACTTCATCATGTTGCAAGTCAGGGCATTATTCGGCGGTCTTGTGCAAATTCATCCATAGAAGGCAAAGACTTAAAAAAAATATATCAGTCCAGATGCCTGTAATTTCTCTTCCCTTTTGCTCTCCAGGAAGACCTTTTAAAAGAAAAAACCCAGTACTTTCTGAAAAAGAGGAGGGCTGGTTTTCATTTTGCAAAAGTAAAACTGAATTTATAACTTGGTCTTTTTAATTTTTTTTTTATAATTCGTGGATTAATTTTTCAATTTTACTTGCATGAAAGTGTAGGGTCTAGAAAATAAAATTTCTGGCTTTTTTTAGATGTGCAGGTAAAAATGATGGTAAAAACCATAATGTGAATTTTGGTTCAAAATTTTCAAAGATATCAGTGACCATGAATGATTATATTCACTCTTCCTAGAAGCAAATTTCCTTTATTGAAAACCTTCATGTAAGAAAATCTGGTGGCCACTTCTAAAAACTGTAGAATAATAGAAGGGAGGCTGTGTTTGTGAAAAAGGCTATTTTCTGAAAACACCAAGCAATGATATAACAGAAAATTCAGATCACTGAAGAAGAGCGTGCTCATAAGTACTTGTTACTGGAAGTAGTACTGGAAGAGATATGGAGAAGTTAAACATGGACTGTCCTATAACTCTAGTATGGTGTCTGTAGTGGGACTGTGTTTTTTCTGATCACTGCATGTAGTGATTGTTCATTTAACTGGATCATGTTGTTCCAGGTGCCATTTCTGCTCTCTTTTAATGCATCTGGCGTGATTTTCATTTGCACAGCGCAGTAAAATTTGGGCTGTAACCCACATGGCAGCATTAGGAAGCCAATTTTAACTTGATTGACCTTCTTTGGCATCAGACTGTATGCAGGAGTTCAGCCATTCCTGGTTCTAGACACAGAATTTGCTTTCCTACTTGTGTGTAATTTGGGGAAACTTGTAATTCAGTTGATGCCTTTGACATAGTGCCAGGTAGAGGTGTCTAAAGCAATCCCTTCAGCCAAATCTTGCTGGGTAGAGCTGTGATTCTTTGTTCTGTAGCAAGGAAAATGGGTGGATTTCAGATCCTCTTGACCAAAAGGCTGCAGCCTCTGGGGTAGATCACGTGGCACCTGCTGGAGCACTGTGTATGCACGCTAACAGTGATGAAAAGAGGCGTTAATAAAATTTCTTTCTGAAGCACCTTAAAAACTGTATCTAAGGATTGGGGTTTTTTATCACAGATACATAGCTAATTGTAGGTTAGCACCTAACTACTGTTTAATAATGCACAGCTAAACGAGCAGTAGTTTGGGATGGCAACTAAAAATTCTTTCAACATGGCCATGAAGCAAGAAGCAAAAATATACAGAAGCAGGATATAATTAGACAAGTAGTCATTGCATCAGGACACCCCTAAATCTAGACAAGTAGTCATTGCATCAGGACACCCCTAAATCAGATATTTAAAAAAAGGCTGTTGAATAGTCAAATGATCTCAACAAGACTATTACCTCAACAATGGCCCCTTCTGACATGCAAAATTATATATGCACTGATTAAAGAGAATCCTCCCCATCTGCATTTCATGGCTGTACTTTGTGTATCTTGTTAACATGTGCAAGCTGTTCTCATCCACAAAGACAGTAGGTGGTTTGAGGTTTTTTTCTTATTTTTTTTCCTGTCAAGGAAAGACAGGTAGGTCTGGACAACAGTGAAGCAATGTCCAAACTAGGTCTAAATTAACTGACTTTAGACAGTGGAAAACATTCTCCATATTAACTTGTCACATTGCTTATTGAGAAGCAGGAAATATTATTTCATATGAACTGGTTCACACATGACCCCATATTAACATGGTTGCTATGAGGTTACACTGCAGCTGTCTTCAGAGGTAGCTGGCGTTCAAACTGGCACGAGTGAACAGACGATGCAGGTGGCCAGCTTCAGTGGCAGAATCAAAGAGACAGCAAAGCTTCAGTGTTCGGACTCAGAGACTTTACTTACTGAATTTTGCCATTTAGTGGGTCATCATTCACATGTCTCTGATCACCCCTTTAGGCTGCCTCCAGGCAGAGCTGGCAGATCAGGACATACGCTTGTGCCTGAGCTGCTTCAGGTCACAGCCTGTGCTGCAGTGCCAGCCCCTTTAGATGAGCAGGTTACACTGCACACTGGTTCCTGAAATGGAGCTGGGGAGCAATGGACACCCAGTCGTCTTTGTTGCCCTTGCTGCAGGGGCAATAACCTCTGGCTGGTGGGTGAGGAGGACGGCTGGGGATGTTAACATCTTCAACCACTGCTGCAAGAGTAAAAAATGATGTCAGTCAGACCTTTTATTATACACGAGGCTATTTCTTAATATGGCAAGGCTTTTCAATGCCCTTGCAATGCTTTATTGAAGTTTCTGCATGGCGTTACATTCTGTAGTGCCAAATGGAGATACGTATCCAAAGCTTTCAATGGGATACAGTACTTGTTTCAGCAGAATATCTTTTTTCCCTAGGTGTATTCACCTAATAACTTATTTCTGGGACTGCTATTCCTTCTGTGACAGTTCTGCCACTTTGAAGTCCTTCTTGAACTGGTGAAAGATTTTCATTAGTTGTCAGGGGCTTTCATTAAAATAATCTTTGGCTTTGACCTCTTACACTGAGATCTCACATCCTGTGTTGGCATCCCATGGGAATGATTTATTCATTGCTCCTTCTGTACCAGGCAAAAATCTTATAGCTTCTGAAGAATTTCTTTCTCTTTAAAAGAGAAAAGTCAAGTGAGCCTAATTATTTCCCTGCCCAGAAGTGCAATGTTTCTTATTAAAATACACCTTGAGTAGCACCTGCATGGTCCTCTCACTAAGGCTGAGATTCTTGCTGTGCTGTTCAAGGCTTCTGCAAAAAAGAGGAGCTCACGTGTGCTTTCCCAGCTTTACTGTGTCGTCTTTATCTGCAGACCTGGAAAACAAATCAAAGAAAAACCATTCACGTCAAACTCTGGGTTTTTTTTCTTCTAAATTGAAAAAGGCTTTCTGAGATGTGGAGCACTTCTGAATGACCTCCACTGTGCTTTCTGAAGCTCCTCTGCTGTTGACTGTTTATGTGCTGTCAGTGGCAACTCTCTCCCCCCAAAGAATTCACGGGGCTCTGACTTAACCTTTTCTGTCTCAGCTTGCATCTTTTGTTTTTGTTTTTTCTCTCCTCTCTTGCCATCACATCACATCACACCACACTGTCTTTCTCCTTCCTCATGCAGGTCTTTTAACTTTCCACAACTCCCCACTGCTTAGTCTGTGCTTCCACCTTTTGTTTATTGTAACATCACCTGAATACAAACCCTATCCACTGATATAAACTGATTCAAATGGAATTGCTTTTCCGAGTCCCACAAATGCTAGGGGCCCTGTAACATCCCTGCCCCCTTTGAAGAGGATGCGCCCTTCCCATTTCCAGGAGATTTGCAAAGTGCAAAGAGGATGAAGGTCTTCCCTGGGAGAATGGGAGGCACCTGCCTTGCAGGGCTTAGTCTTAATTTGATCAACAGGCTTAGCAGACAGTAGCTGAGACCATGAAACGGGCAGGAGGTTTCAGAGGGCACTGTTACGTGCCCAGTGCAAGTGCTCATTGTTTTTGGATGTGTGTGATATATATCTCTTGGGTTCTGTCCCTGGACATTGATTCCCAGAGCGTTAGTGAGGATTGACTGCCTTATCCCGGCTAAGGCTCCTTCAAGCACTGTTTATGAAAACACCTAATCCTCCCAGGATGTTTATTACTCAATTAACTGTGATAATACCGCAGTACATTTCACAAAATATAAAATATTGACATTTATTTGTTTAAAATCAGTTGCTTTCTTATTTGCCTAGCTTTAGTTTTGTGTTAAAGAACAGCACAAATGGGACCCTCTGGTCAACCATACCTGTTATTTAACGTTTTCTGTAATCCAGTCTTTCTCTCTTTGTCCAAACTAACCCATCCTCATCCATGAGAACTGGCAGCCTAAAATTCAGTGTATACTGGAGAAGCAGGTTAAGTCAGCCTTCATTAAACTCCATGCCTCTGTCTAGAATGCTCTCACTCACCTGTAATTAATAGCTAACTTCAAAGCTGTGTCACATGTAACTTCACTTCACCGTAGTCACAGCAGTGACTATAGAGAGGTGAAAACTTAAGCTAGCTATAAATTAAAATAACCTGACTCTCTTCTTTCAAAGAGAAATTAAAGCTGATGTGAATTAGAAATAACTGCATACAAGAGAAGTTAGGAGAATGAATGAGGGAACAAGCCTCTAATCTAGTTGTTACTTTATACTAGCCTTCTTTCTTTTCTTTTCATGCTTCCTCCTTTGAGAGGCAATGATAAGCTCAAGATCCAGCTTGTAACTATCTCCTGCCACCTCACGATGATCTAAGAATTGCATCCTATGGGCTATCCAGTGTGGCCCAAGGGCTGTTTCTTTTCTGTCAGTGAAGCAGGACTTAATTTCACTCTTGAAACAAAGTTACTCCATCAGGGTTTCTTTCATTGCCGCAGAAACGGTTAGCTATGTTAATCTGGGATTATGAGAATTGTGATCGTTCCCTTCATTGCCTGCCACTTGCTAGTGAGGACTTCCTTTCTGCAGAAGAAAGCAGCTCTTCACGCAGGCAGGCTGTGGTCTGACACTTGCAGCTTGGGTGGGAAACCCCAAGTTTGTTCTGGATTGCTCATACTCAGAAGGCTTTTTTGCAACAGCTTTATTTGGATTGTTTATTTCCAGAGCAAAACCAGCATACTGCTCCCCAGAATTGCTTGTGATCACTCTTACTATCAGATAAAGTAAGATGGAAAACAAGAGGCATGGGTTTAAACTTTCTTAACGTTAACTTAGAAATGGAGTCACAAAAAGAGAAGTATAACAGTAAAATGTAATTTTGAGTTATATTTAAGAATAAGGATGTTTCTAAACTCATTCATGATTTTAGCTGGGTGGGGGAGTTCACAACTCTCTGCCTCTGAAGCCATCTAGCACTGAGGCCATCCTTTCTCTGAGTATTTTCTCATATCCTTCATGCATGCTGGAATGTCTTTCCTACCTGCCTGTATTTTCAAGGCAGCTTGGGCTGCCATTCAAAGGTAGCAAGTGCTGCAGGCCTTCTCCTTTGTGGGGGCTTTTCTGGGATAATAATCCTATTGCATTCTTTACTTGACACACACCTTCCAGCTAGACAAAATGTTTTCCAGGCTGTGCAAGGTTCAAAATGCACAGTTTTACTTCACTATGAGTTCCTTCTCAAGCTCACATGTAATACTAGAAGGACACTGAGCTTAGTGCTTCCTCTTTTATTCCTTCCTGTGCTGTTTGTCAGCTTTGGGCAACATGCTGTCATACCTGTCACTGCTGACATGGTTGTACATTACAGATAGATGTGTACAGACAGGCAGAGTGAGACTGTCGTCATGCTGAACTTCAGCAACAGAAGAGTTAGCTGGATAGTTATAGCTAGTACTTAAAATCCTCTTTATAGCTGATGGAAAGAGATAGATGTCTCTAGAGGGAGATCATCCCATCCTAAAAGAGGTGCCTAACTTAGGAGGAATTAACGGCCCCCTGGAGATCCCTATGACTGTAAAAGGAACCTGAAAAACTAACCTAAAAGTGGACATCTCATGTCTGAATGAGTACATTTTAGTGTTATGATCCTGTGTCTATATAAATAAAAACATTTTCTATTTTCTTCTTGGTTTAACTTTTTCTTTGCATTACCTTCCCTCTCGCTTTTCTTATTTCCGCTTTGGCAAGAGCTAGGATGGGAGGGTATTAGCAGTAGAAATTAAAAAAAAAAAAGAAGTTTGACTATTCATGCTAAAACATCCTTTCAAACTAGCTGGATTACACAGCCTCTTCATAACTAGTTTTGTCTTCTTGTAGTGAGGGAAGCTTAGGGATTGACTCACAGTGGGTACTACATGTGATCTCCTCAAAACTTCACAGTCCAAAGCTCCTATAAACAGACTCTGGCAGCAATTAATAAACAGAACAGAAACATGTTTAGTGTAACACCTTGTTTGAAAGTTGGCATTCAGAAAACTGAAGTTAAACAGTTAAGTAACAAAAGTACTATTGCATAGGTCTTTGAAGAGGTTGTTCTTAGCACTTTTGTTCTTCAAGACAATGATACCTGAAATGGTCATACATGCAAAGACAACTCACATGAAATAGGATATTGTTTCTGCTGTCTGGCTCAGTAGTGGAAATCCAGACCTTTCAACCATTTCTGTTAACATCACTGTCAGAGGGTGGATGTTGAAGGGAATTAGAAAGGACTCTCATGGCCTTGCACAGGGGCAGGGATTCTTCCGGAGGATAGTTGTAGTTGAACTGACCCAGAGAGATGCTGAAATTGCCTTGAATTCTTAAAACTTCCTTTTGTTATCACCAGTCTTCTCCCCTCCCTGGTCCTGAACATAGTGTCTTCTGTAGTTGACTCTGAGCCAATTCTCCAGTGAAGAAATTTGTGTTTTGTGTTGTGCTGAGTCCATTCTTACTACTAAATAAGCAACTTCTGCGGTCTCCTTCACTAGTACAGGCCAGTAGACAGGGCACCAGAGTCAACTCCCTAGGCCTGAACTATACGATTATAGCAGTCCGTTGTAGGAAAACCTTACATGAGTCACCAAGTTAAGTCCCCCAGCTATTACAGACACCATTTTCTATGGTCTCTTAAAAAATGTTTTGTTCCCAGACTTTGCCTGACATTTCATGCCCTTTTTACATTACGTGCCCTTTTTACAAGGGCATGCAGTGATAGGACAAGGGGTAATGGCTTTGAACTGAAAGAAGGCAGATTTAGATTAGAAGTAAGGAAGAAGTTCTTCACTATGAGGGTGGTGAGGCACTGGAACAGGTTGCCCAGAGAGGCTGTGGGTGCCCCCTCCCTGGAACCATTCAAGGCCAGGCTGGATGGGGCTTTGAGCAACCTGGTCTAGTGGAAGGTGTCCCTGCCCATGGCAGGGGGGTTGGAACTAGATGATCTTTAAGGTCCCTTCCAACCCAAACCATTCAATGATTTCAGCATAATATTGTGCAAGGTGCTTTAACCTCTGTGTGCCTAAGTTTCTTCCTTATGTAATGTGGGACTGGTATTTTCTTTTTCTCCTTTTGTAAAGTGTTTTCAGATGTATGGCTGAAAATAACTAATTAATTGTTTGTATTAGTACTATCACATTACATCTGACATATCTTTCCTGCCAGAGCACAAAGAAACCTCCTCTCACTGACACATCGTCATGGAGAACAATGCAGGACACTGGCAATAACAACAAATGCCCTTCTTTGGGATGATTTTTATTTATTTAATGCACCAGAAACCCAGCAGGCAGAGTCAGGAGTAACGAGCTGCTTTTTGGACCCTATAGAAATTAATAGTGCCCTTGACAGGACTCAGTTTGCTAACTTGCAAATCGAAAGTACGCTTGTCTTAGCTCACAAGCATGGTCATGTGGTAAAATGGGTGCTGTCTGCCCTCAGCCTGGAGCTGCAGAGATAAATGAAAATGCATGTACAGCTCAGCACTTGTCACTGCTGGGATTGAAGGTAACCACAGCAGACGACGAGCTGTACACGCCGTGTTGCTATTCTGAGCTGAGTAAAAATAACTTCCATTTTCTTTTCTGCGTACTGTCTTCTTGTCTTGCCCAGCAGTGTTCTTCCAGAGCCTTACGCACGCCAGCACAAACTTGTTAGCATTTCTGGGACAAGCCTCCACTTTTAACTACAGAGAAGCAGGGGACACCATGGGTGTTTGAGACCAATTGGGTGGTGCATCTCCAGCAAATGGGTATTGCCTGGCACAATTATTCTGGTACAGGGAGCTCTTATGGCTCTTCCTAGTGGCTGGAGTCACCGAAAGAGTGACATGGAAATTACAGTGACCACTCTCAGATTTGAGCTTCTTTGCTTTCACTCAAAAGCCATCTATATCCCGCCATCCTGCAGTGTCCCAGATTAGGGTAAAAGGATGACTTGCTTTTTTGGGTCGTTACATTTATTTAATTAAAAAGAGCATTTAAAAAAGGAGAAAGGGTGGCCTGAGATCTAGGTCAGACATAAGAACAATTACTAGAGATTCTGAACACTTAGGCTGTCAAACAAAATGTGATATCAGTCTCCTTAGGTCCATTTTTACACACAAGCAGGCTATGTTGCTGAACTTACGCTTATTCTTTTTAATAAAGAATTTACTAAGAGCTTTATTGCAGACAAATATACCACATAATTATAGCAGTAGTACTACAGCAAGCCTGTGTCCAGCTGATCTTTTGTGATTTTTTTGTTCCTAGTACACACTTGTACAATTATGTTATTTCTTTGAGCTATGTAAAACTATAATTCCAGATACCAGTACCATGCCAGCATGAGATCGTGTGGTATCTGATAGTTACCAACAGCTACCAAATGCTGTTAGTAGCTGTTTGAACTGTCAAAACTGGATGTAAATGTTGGACCGGTATTTGAGGGGATGTTGAAAAATTAAATGAGGTGTATTTCTAAATAATATCAATTTGGATTAAAATATTCAAATTTTTAAAGGGAAGAGGGAGAACTATCAGTCAATGTCATTTCTTAACTTCAGCATTTCATTCCTGTATGACAATGACTTTCTGTCACTTCATAGTGAGTTCCAGTTACCTCTTATCAGCCTCTGCCTCCTCTTATGTCTGGTATCTGCACCACACAGAAAAAGGATTATTGCTTTTCTTAAATTAATTCTTGCAGTACTTTTTAATGCATGGATAATTTGTTTGTGTCTTAGCTTCTGTAAAACCTTCCCTCTATAGAGCCTTCATTTTATTTACAGGCTGAAAGAAAATTCTCCTTTAACATTGCAGACCTAAAACTCCCAACTAGTTTTGTCATTTCCTGACAGTACTGCTCTCAAGATAGTTTTACCTCTTGCTTTGCTAATTTTTGCTGAATATATAAGAAACCCTGAGGCTGGAATGTTGTCTTTCCCCTCTCTATCGGGCCTCGTGTCTCAGAAACAGACTGTCCCCAGCTGGAAGGACCTTAAAGGTGATTCAGACTTTGAGCATCACGGCGACTTCTAATACTTCCTTGGTTATTATTAGATTACAAGCTTCTGCATTGCTGGCATATGTAAGCACCAATGATACTGTGCTCACTGAGGTGGAAGGAATATTTTAAAATAAAAGATTATTCGTTTTGCTAGTATATAGGTTTTTCCTTAACCCCTTGAAGGCTTCACCTGCTCTTGAAAGACATCTGTGAATAAGAAACTGCATTTACTGTCTCTAGATTTCCGGAACACATCCAGTGTAAGTCACTAGTGGTTGAGAGTCAAGATAATTTGTAAGATTTCTGTGGCTTACGTGAAATGAGTGGTGGATAGGTATTATATTATGCCATAATTTATAGCTCATTTAGTGCACTTGGATGTACACTTCAGCTGCTGAAACCTTTGGTAAACCTACCACTGGTTCAGGTGTGAAGCAGCGGTGGAGCAATTTGATGGAAACTAATAGTAGTACTGTCCTATAGCTTGGTAGAATTGATCCTTCATTTGTCAAATGTGGCACTATAGTACCCCTCAGCTGCACAGGAGCATTGATATTACCTGCCGTTTCCTTCCTCAGTTCATGTAAGGTATGGCTTACAGCTCACCTCTCTGTTTTAGAGTCACTTTTTCCCATGCTGATCTTGTAAGCGTTTTTGTAGCAAACTTCCCTGAAGTCAGGACAGTAGAATACTTAAAGCATCTTCTGGCGCCATCTTTTCTTCACCAAGTGCTCCCCTCGGGAAGAGACTCAGTAACCCAACTTCAGAGGCTAACGGCTGGCTGGCAGCCTGCATGGCTCTCACAGGGCTTAAGAAAAAGTGTGGCTAGAAATTTTAGGGCTATATTCTCAATCTAGAAAATTCAGGTAGCTCACGTGCCTATGCAGCCAATAAAAAATAGGATGAACATAAAAGTTGGTCCTTTGTAACATCTGCTTTGTCGGCCAGGGTGCCATCTTCCACTAGACTTGACATCTGAGCCACTGCCACAGGAGATTTTGTAGTCTTACTGGAATGAATTGGTAAACTCCAGTATCCTGAGCTTTCCTTATTAACTAGATGAGTCATTCTTTTCAAGAAGAGTCACAAGCTTGGAAATTCAAGTGGAAGTGCAGCTGAAAGATCATCTGCAAAGCTGCTGGTTACCCAGTTTTTATTTTTTCTCTACTACTGCGGTTCTGAGTATCCCAGAGCACACCTGAAGTACCCTGGCAAAGGAGTAACTCTACAGAGAACACTCCTTCTGCATGGATGGGCGAGTTCCTCGGTGAAGTGTCTCTGCACAAGCCCTTGCTGCCATCTCCTGCCTATGGAGGATGTTTGCCACCAGACCAACCCAATGACAAAGATGATCCAGTAGCAATGAAGTGAAGGTTGGAGAAACTTATTTGATGGTGCTGTGCCACTGTCTCATGCCTGGCATATTCAGCCAATGGATAATGACTGCAGAGAGCTAGCTGTGCTGCACTAGGACTTGAAGATATGATCACATTAAGCCAGGAATGACATAAATATATGGAAGCACTGCCACAGCAACTTGTTTGTTTCAGGTCAAGGCATTGCAAATGCCCCTAGATAATCAGATCCAATAAAAACACTGGCTGCCTCGAACTTTGTAGCTAACATTGTGTTGTAATCAGTCACACTCTTTTTCTTTTGCCCTCTCTTTCTTTCTATATCCCTCTCTTTCTCTGTCTTAATTTATGCACTTCATTGGTAATGCAAAGCCTCTTCATTTACAACTGAAAAGAGGAAAGTTTTCCATAGGAATTGTTATTTTCTTTTCTAAACAGATAGTTATAACATTAAAGAGAGATTTTTGTATTGTCTTCTGTTTAATGGTTAATGAATTGAATGTTAGTGAAAAGCACTACACTTTGGATACAGATCTTGTATTTTTAGCCAAGTAATGTGAGCATCATGGACAGTAGTAGGGTAATATAGTTTGTTTGGTTTAGTTTATTGAAGAGTACCATGACTGATCCAGTCCTTAAAACCTTTGCGTAAATGGCACAGGTTTATTAATTCATTGCTTGTAGTACACCCAGTTCTTTACAAAAATGCTTTCCATAGCTTCAGGGTATGTTACACTAGCAATCACACATCTGCGCATTCACGTATTATATTATTGAAGGCATAACTTCTGTCCTTTTCTGAAAGATCTCAATATCGTAGACATTAAGGGATAGAGCCTGTAACCTGAGAAGCCTTCTAACATGAAGAAGGAGAGTTAAAGCCTTCACATCTGAAATCACCAGCTGAAATCTTGTCCACAGTGGTAAAATCAGGAGCTTGATCACTGAAATACTCTCATTGCTCTTTCCTGTATGTGTATGCATTGAGAATGTGACCAGAGTGGGCATTGGACTGTTCCCCTTAAATGGCACCTTTATGCTGAGCCCAGGGATATATGAATTAGAGAAAAAAATCATCTTAATGAAGGGTATTATTCCTGCACAGTAGGATTATGACCTGCTGATAGAAGGAAGTTTGTAATGAGAAATTTTTGGTCTTCAGCACTGTTGAAATTCACTACTGCCAGACGTTTCCAAATAAAGATGCTATAAAGACTCAAAAGGGTTTTTTTTAAAAGAATATTTGCAGTGCTGGAGTTGATGCTATTGAAAGCTGACTTGAAGAAAACGTGCTATCAACTCTGCAACTTATACAGGTTGTTCATGTACTTCTGCTACGCAGCTATCAGTGTGGTCATACACAGGAGAGGGGAGATAATGATTTTCCATCAGATGGCCATCCTGCTGTTTTTCGTAACATTGCCAGTCAGAAGCCTATGGAGTATGGCTTCTGCTGCAGTACAGAATGATTAATCGCTGGCTAGGGAAAAAGAGCTGCTTACCTCCCTGTTCCTTGTAGAAATGGCAGAGCTTTGACGTGTAGGTTGGTGCCAGCATAACAGGCTCTCCCAAACTCTCTGACACTGCAGGATACTCAGCAGTGTTCCAGGAGCAGAAAGCCATGTTTCATTTGCGTGTGAATTCACGTACGTATTTTAGCCATAATGTATTCCTGAAGCAACACTGTTTTGTGCTCTGCTTTTCTATAAGAAACCACCAGCTATTGAATCAACAGCATTTACACCAGAATATTGTAAAGACAAGTTGCAGGGCACTTGTCTATCTGCAGTGAATCATGACTCTGCACAGTGCCTCCTCTGATCCCAGCTTCCTGACCTCTTTGCTCCCTTACTCTCATGACTGACGCAGAACGGCAAGCGGAAGGAGTGCTTCCGTCTCCCACCTCTTTTAATAGCTAGTGGTCACTTTGTCTCCTGAAACCTCTTTCATTCCTGCTTCTCTCTAGCCTGCCTGTCACTCAGGATCACTGTTCCTATGAGAGAACTGCCCAGGAAAAGGCTTATGATCTGCCTGTCTGCTAAAGGAAAATATGTTTTCCAGGTGAGCAAGTTAGGCTGATGAAGTGAGAGAAAACAATTGTTTCAGCTATATAGTCATTGCCTTTAAAATACTGCTGTAAAGCGCTCGGATTTTGCAATAGTGTGGTACAAGAGTTCTCTCATATAGGACATATTCACTGCCCTGATCCTGTATATAAGATAATTACTATACACAGAGTGATAATGTAGGTTTATGTGGTCACTGCTAAATGTGAGTACAAGGTGCTCATTCTGAATGGGGTTATGTGATCTGCTAGAGTAGGAGACTGAATAAGAGATGAGAGAAACTAGTGTTCTCTCCAGGTACATGAAGGGGCATGGTATTGTAACTGGAGGGACTGATTGATGCTCTGATCTGCTTTGGCAAATGCTGTGCTACCTATAGATTGTCCTGAACCACTTAGTATTAAATTGGAGGAGGTGGCTTAACAAGGTGACAGGAATGTCAGTTATCAATTGGAGTCTTTCAAAAAGGGAAATTATTTTCTTGTTCTTTTCTATGTACTGACTTCTGTATTGTGCCCTGTCACAGCTTCCATTTTTTGTGTTTGACAACTTAGCCTTTTCCTTTAAATAAAGAAATCCAAAAGCAGAGGACTAGTGTTCTCCTACCATGTATGTCCCCAGTTGCCACTAAGTATTGAAGTCTGACTTGGACTGAGGCCAGAATAGATGCCTCCAGGCTGCACAGCTTTGAAGCACACGGAAACTAGATAAGTCATGTATGAAAATCAAAGTGTATCGGTTCTGTAGTCAACAAAGAAAGAAGCAACCAAAATTAGGAATGCAAGCTTTCCAGAAAAAGGAAGGTCAGACTTAGCTTTCTCAATAAGGCATACAGTAATCAAAATGCATTTAGCCAACATGTACAATTTCTACTCTTTTTCCTCTAAAGACACCATCCTTAAGAAGTGTTCAGTATTCCTTGAACATGTAGTTTAAAACTTTAGTTGCCCCATGCATATTTTGGAATTGAACCTGCTTGGAATTTACTTTTACAAAGTGAAGGGAAACTGGAATCACATGCTCCTCTTTGTCTTCATAGCTAAACAAACAACTGTTTTACACATACATGCATATATATGGATATATAAAAACATATCTATATAGGTTATCATAGCACACAACTGGAAATCAGATCAACAAAACCTGTTTTCAGATCAACCACTGCCTTGCTTTGTGATGTTGAATTCGCCACTAGAACTCTAACTTTCTGATCATAAAGTGTAAGGATGCATCTCTTCTAGGATAGTGCTTCATTAAATTAATGGTCATAAAATACCTTGAGATTGGATGAAAGTGCATAGAAGAATGGGTTTGTACCTCTGCTCTTCCAGGCTAGTGTGATGTGAGATAGGAGGCGTAGGAGCTAGGACCACCCAGGAACTTCAGAGGAGAATGTTTTGCAGAACAACCTTGGATTGAAACTCTTTGTTCCACTGGGGGACATTATAAAATGCCTTGAGTAGGAGCACACTAAGAGCTCAGAAAGGCAAGAAAAAGGCAAGGAAACAGGTTGAAAAGTATACATGGTGACCATCTGCTGAGATCTTTCTGTGTATTTGTTGGGAACTATTTCAGCTGTTCTGACAGCCTGCCTGAAAGGATGAAAACACCCTGCACCACACAGCCATCAGCAACGGTAGCAGAGAAGAATGCTCCTAGGCCCTTAAGTTATCTGAAACTGTATTCCGGGAAGCAGGCTTTCTCTCAGTTTCCTTGATAACAAACCTTTTCAGTCAGGGCTCCTACCACGATACACTCCTGACATGCTTTTGAGTTAGATACGTACTCTTCTTTCAGAGATAGGAAAGCAAATGCAGAAAACTCAAGCGTTTTGCCTAAGGCTGCAGAGTGAATCAGTGCCACGCCAGAGGATGAATCCAGAGCATCTGACTCAATTCACTTACTGTGACTAGACGGTGCTCTCTCTAACGAAGGCAGTCATTTCAGTTACTGCTCATGGCTTAAAATAAGGAGCGAAGGAGGTATTTTAACTGCCGCAGTGCCACCTTGTTTCCTCAGTGTCATGACCAACTCCAATTTGCCCAAGAGTACTTCTGTTACTTTCAGCATTTTTCCTGCAGCTGTTTTCTTTTTTTTGTTTTTCTTTTAAGCTAGGATTGCAGACAGTGAGGGTCAAAAGCAGCTCATAAAACCATCTGCTCAATCTAGACAGATGTTTGTCTGATAAGTTCTTTTAAAAAAAAGTTTCTAAAAGTGAAGACTCCACAACTTCCTTATAAAAAGCTTTTCAATGTTTATTCACCTTTATCTTTAGAAAATTTATCCTATCTGGAAACTCCATTTCTTCAAATTTAGCCCATAATTCTTGTCATATCTACCTTGCAAGTCATGTTCTTTTACGTATTTTAATACCGCTGCCATGTTCAGGCCAAAGCTTCTAGGCTAAGGAAAAGGTGATTTCATCTTCTGGTCTCTGTTTTCTAGAGCTCTGACTGGTTTTGTTGCTGTTGCAGAGTAAATTCTGGGGTTTAGTTTTGTTGCAAGCTCCCAATTTGATGTAACCTGAAGATTTAATCAGTCTACCTTTTATTCCATCATCCAGGTCCTAAAGGAATCAATTATTGATACCAAAAGCAGGACAAACCTACTTAATACAGCCTTCCATTTTCATTGTGAACTACTGATAATTATTCTCAGAATATGGTTTTTCAGTTGGGTTTGTGCCATTGTGTAGCAGTATGAGTAGCCCGTGTTTCCCTGTGGCATGTGAGACTGTTGAAGGGTATTCAAGATAATAACCTGTTCTGTTTTCACCCTTATCAACAGTTCATGAAGAAAACAGGCTGGTTTGATACAGTTTGGTTTTGATAAATCCAGTTGTTCCAATTGTTCTGTTAGTTACCCTCTCATCTTCCAAGCACTTACAGTTTGAATATTCTTCCCTTCTTTTCCACCACTGGAATATTGAAGCTGATAATGTCATGTAGAAGTTAGAAGAAGGATCATGATCCTGGGCTTTCCTCTCTACTACCTGCGAAGTCACTGACTTGGGCACATTATTTGTTTTGGCAGTCCTTAGTTAACTATCTGCAGTAACAGGATAATGATTATCACAGGTGGAATATCAGAATCAGGATGTTCAATAAAGAATCCTTGGGTTGGCTTGACAATGAAGGAGTAAAGGGAGAAATTATACTTCCTCGAAAGCATTACAGAGCTGCTGACTAATTTCTTGGAATCTGTTCTAGCAATAAAGCTATGGTAGAGGATACATGCCTCAAACCTGCTCTTTTCAGGAAGGGAGAGACCAGAATATTAACAGGGATGGGTGCTTAGATTAACAAGAAAAGGTTTCTGATGGAATGGAGGAGCAAGTACTTGAACAACTCCAAAAAAAAAAAAAAAGGACTCATTAAAATAACTGCTGTAAAACAGAAAGTAAGCACACATTATTTTGATATATATTTATATAGCTCAGTGATTGTGACTTTAGGAAAGTTGGTTGAAATGGTAATTAAATGAATTTACTGTACGAAGCAGCACCTGAGTTAATACAGTATGAGAGCAAGAATCTGGGATTGACTCTGTGCTTCTCCAGTCTTAGTATTAATTGTGTGGCACCCCTACAGTGGGTAGAGTGAAACAAACAAATGGGACTTATTTAGTCTTTCAAAAATTCCTTCTAAGAGCTGATAAGGAAACAAAGCTGTCAGATAGTAAGCAGTAAACGTCTGTCATTGATTTGAAACTGGCAAAGAACAGAAGACTGAAAAGAGAAATAAAAGCTCGATCTTCAGGTTAATAGAAAAAAGGCAAAAGGTTAATGGAAGGGTGCCTCAAACTTCTGTTTGAGGACCACTGTTATTTAATCAGTGATGTAGAAAAGGGAGTAGGCTGTGAAGTTGCACATTTGCAGATAATAAGAAATTGTTTATGGGAGTCAGCATTAGGGAATACTGTGAGGCATTTCAGAGACACCTAATAAAGGAGGCTGTATTGACAGCACAACATCATATGCGATCCTTTGTTGAGAAATATGAAGTGATGCCCGTTGCAGGGAATAATTTGAATTGTTCATACACATTACTGGGTTCTAAATTAACTGTAACAATTCAGGGAGAAAAAAAAAAAACCTTGGGGACATTGCCAGCAGCTCAGTAAAGACATCTGCTCATTGCGCAGCAGAAGTCAAAAAGCAAATACTACACTGTGATACAGAAATAATGGGCTAGAAAATTCCACTGATCATGGTATTTTATAAAACAGTGGTACATCCTTACCAAGGATACAGCATTCATTTCTGCTCACAGAATCATGAAATAGTATAACTAAAGGAAGTTCAAAAAACAGCTGCTAATGTTGACAAGAAACACAAGAGTAAATTGCAGCAGGAAATAGTTGGGAGGTTGTGGCTGTTGCAAACAAAGGCAGGCAGGCACGGGGGAAATTCCTGAATGATTTGGGGAGGAAATATGGAACATTTTTACTTGTCCTTTCCGAAACTACAAGAACAGAAGGATTTCAGTGGATTTGAAAGGTGATAGATATGAAGATGACGGAAGAAGATGTATTGTATTCAAAAGATAATTAACCTGTAAAACTAATTACAAAAAGAGCCTAAACCAAAGAATTTATCAGTGCTCAAAAGAGGATTAAACAAGTGTATACTAATGAGAAAATCCTCAGTGGTATTTTGTACGATTCCTAAAAGAGATTTAAATTAGTTTTAAGGCATTAACAGAAACACACTGTGGAATTATAGAGAATCAGTAGCTGTGGTTCATGGTGCTGCATGAAATGGTGGGTATGGGCTTCTTCGGGAGACAGCTGCTTGCATTCGCTCTGGGGAGTACATGGTGCTGGTCCGGATAGATGGATCGCTCATCTGATCTGGTTGGGTAATTGCTGTCTCCTTAAGGATGACATTAAATTTGGTGAATGAAAATTTATAAGTGTATTGCAAGTTCAGATTAAAGGGTCCATTTCGGCTTGCCTTTTCAGATGGAAATATCTGTTGCTTAGAATGTGAATTCATCAAGTCAGAGGACCTTTCTTATCACTGGAAGGATGTTAATGTAGCATATGTTATATCAGTAATGGTAGTATACCAGAGTATAATTAGCATTTTAGTGAAATATAACTGAGGACAGAATCCATCCCATTATACCTTAGAATACAAGAATTTATTGTATAATAGAATAACAAATTCCTGTGTATAATTCATCACCTATTTGAAGAAACCATTTTAAGGAGGTTTTGACCCTGGGAACACTCATCAACATGTGCACATAGCTTAAAAAAAAGTCCACTTCACTAATCTTATACATAGCAGCAAGATCAGCTGTACGACGTATGCCAAAGATAAGGAGTTGCTGGTACAATTAAAGTTCTCCCTGTCATGAAATCACTAATGTGATCAAACAATGAAATACACAGCAGATTAATAATTAAATCCAGATGTCATGAAAGAAAAGAAAAGACCACAAACTCATTAAAAAATCTCTTCCTAGGTAGGCTTCGTTTTTACCTTCAAAGTGTGCTGCAAAAACCCTTCCATGGAATAATCCGAGATACAGATGTATAAAAAAATCAAACCAGCTTGCTGTTTAAAACCCAATAGTACAAAGTCTCCCAGTGTTAAGCACACTGAACATAACTAGCTTCACAATTTAGTTTTCTTAAGGAGAAATTAATGTAGTTATTAAACTCCTTGGGAAACTAGCTTTAATAATGTTCTTTGGCTATCAGGGGTATCATTTTTCCTTCAGGCAGAGCTGAGGAAATACGAAGTTAAAACCACCATTGAGTGTGATAATGAAGTCAGTCCATTCCAGTGCAAGACCACAGCAATTCTTTATCGCTCCAAACGGGCTGTGGGGCTGAAAGCTGTTTTTCTAGTTGGCAAAGTTGCTAAGTTCAGAGATAACTATCATTTTTGGAACATATTTTGCTGTATGTGGAAGAGCAAGAATATAAAATGTACCCCAAAAAACCTTCAAAATTGAAGAGACTTGTTTGCAAAAGGATTTCCACAAAAGAAAACAGAATTGCACTGCCTTTCTAAGCTTCTGCTTACCTAAGATTTTCATTCAAATGGAGAACTGACTATTTACATTTATACTTGAACTTGCATGCCTGTATTTCATTTAACTTTACACCTTACACACATGCATCCCACATTCCTGCTCACACTTACTCATGCTCACATAAATGTGTAAACTCTGCATTCACTGGCCCCAGAAGAGCTTATCCTTATGCACGCTCAAAAGACATAATTTTTCATGCTTCTTCCCTATTCACACATATATACACAAAAGCATACAAACCAGTATTAGATACCTAGTATGTAAATACAGATTCTAATATCCTCACACAAAGAATGAAAAAATATAAGCATCAGGTAGATGTAATTAGTTAAAAAGTCATCAACAGGGCTAAAGCTTCATTGTGTTCTCTGAATCATATATTTAATATTCATAGACTTGCAGTCACTTACAGTAGCAGGGCTGCAGCATATCAAACATCTACAACCTCAAATGCTTTAAAATCCATTTCCACTCTCTAATAATCCCTCTGTGCATTCCTGGGCTAATATTTTAATATATAATGCATACACACACTGGTACAAATAGGCAGCTACTTCTGATGCTATGAAAATGAAATCTGTAGCCATGTTGTTTCCTGTTACACCTTTTGAAACAAATTCTTTTCTTCTCCTGAGACATGATAAGCATACAGTAACTGCCAAGAGCTCAGAAGTTATGGCGTCTTGAACTTGCAGGTCACACAACTTGAGGTGGTGTTCAGCTGTACCGATGGTCTTGGCAGTTCTGGTAAAACCAGGTGAAGGTCATTTGGGGCACCTTGTGGATTGGAAACTCTGAAACGATTTTGTATGAAGAAATATCAAAGTGCCTTTCTGACACTATCAGAGGAACAGGGCCTTTAACTTTCTGAAGTGTATGTAGGGACCACACAGAGCTTCTTGAATCCCAACGCATGAAGTACTTTCACTAAGCTACAAGCCGCTAAAGTGAACAGTGATGTTCCAGAGATGGTGCAGTGTGAGCCGTATGAATCACACTGACAAAAAATGAAACAATAAGGTAGCCATAGTAATATTTATATCTACTCCTTCTGAATCTACTGCAGTAATAGCTGAATTAGAGCTTCCCAGCTAGTGTTATCTACAGAGGAAATGGAGGTGCTTCATCGAGTCAGCTGATGATGCTGTAGATGATGTCAGGAACACAACACTCTTCCTAGCCTATTTGTGCTACGATACCATACTGCTGTGTAAGTAACAAATTATCCTATAAGCAGGCTATCTGTAGAGCTTGCCAGGCCCAAACAAAGAGTTTCAAAACAACTTTGAACAGAATTGCCTCTCCTGATGCTGCTGCATGCCACTTCAGATGCCTAAATAGAAAAAAAGAGATAAAAATTAAAACACGAGCCAAGCTGATGAGAAATGACACAAATTATGAATGTGCATTGTTTGCTAAATGATACTGAAGCAAGGGTGCAGTAATAAACATTAAACATTTAAAGAGTATAAATTGTTGAGAGTGATGCATTGAGGGCATATAACTAGGAGTATTGAGCTAAAACTAAGATTAAATAGATTTAGGCTGAAAGCAAAAGCGATTTCATAAGAGCAAGACTTGGTAAACTGTGGTATAGTCTCCCCAGGAAAGAAGCAAAAACATCCTTGCTTAGCAAATTTAAATCTGGGTTGTACAGGTTGCTGCTGAATGTATTGTGTGGGACTATGCTGTACTGGCTGTGAGGCAGGCAAGAGTGGATTAGGTAATAGGATAAATATGTTGTAATACATACCTTCCACTTCTAGTGTTTGTGATCTAGTTAATATATAAAAGGGTCTTGAGGGGGCTTGGTCCCAAAAACACTTAGGGTATTTAATTCTAAAGAAAGCAATTGGTTAAGAAAATGAACCAACTGGAAAATTTCAAACAGTGATATTTTTATAAAGCTGTTGCAGAGAGGAGAGTGGTGATCTGTGCCAGCCAAGCCACTATAGCAATGCTAGCAGCTAGCCAGTTACTCATGCCAGTGGCAATAGCTGTCCCCATTGCAACAAACCAACAGTAAAAGCTGCTTCTATTTTTGTCATTATTCACATGACCACAAGGAAAGGCAGCTTGATGTTATTTCAGCTGTGTCCTAATCGTAGTCCCGTCTTTGTGTCTCGTCCATATCTGCGATTCTAAACCCCACACAGATTTCCCATACTGAATAGAAACTGACATTTCAAGCGTGCCAGGGCTTGTGAAATGTTAATTAAAGCTTCATGTTGCAGATGTGATGTAGAGATTATCTTTTATTCTTCTTCTCTGCAAATGATTTATTCTTGGCATTTTTGCTGGTATCTGTACTATACCACTTTCATCCTTAACTTTTGTCAAGGAGCCTGTCCTAGCTAGGACTGACTCCAAGATGTATTCTGGCTTTTCTGTCTTTTGCTTCTGTGACTTTGTTTTCTGTTAATCGCTCATGTGGTTGAGAGCTGCAGCAAAACCAGATGCTGCACGCTCAAGTCAACCGAGCACAGAGCAGACTGTCTTCCCTTCACGTCCTCCTGTTACGTTACAAAACACTAGCTCTGAGCTATTACTGACTGTTATTATACCCAAGTCTAATAAACAGTATATCAGTTAATTCCACCTTTTTGGCCTCTAAGCTAGCTTGGTGAAATCATTGTAAATACCTGCATAGAATGCTGTAGTCCTGTACAGAGGTAGGCAAGTTAGCTTTGAACAAGCGTGCACGGATATTAGGAGCAGCTTAACCACGGCAGCCCGGAGCTCCATGCAGGTAATTTTACATGGTTGAGAAACAGTGAAAATTAGCCAAGGTAATATGCCACCACATGGCTTTATTGCTTCCAACATCCAAATTTACGCATTTAGAGTTCAAGTATTTTTTCACAGCACTGGATTGTGCAATTTAGGTACATTGTGCATATAAGACTGCACACCTGAGTGGTAGAAAAGCCCCTACTAATAGCTGGTAAATCTATGATCTGTTTCTCATTAATGAAAGAAATTTAAAAATAGCTTTGTCTTTCAAATCCACACTGATTTAAAGACTTCTGTACAACACTTTTTGTAGTTCTGTTAAAAGAAACGTTGCTTATATGTGCATATTTCCTTTTACAGAAGCTATCAGTCTGTATGAATAGGTACCTTCGTCATTCAAATAGACATACTGTTCTAATGCACAATTTACTTTGCACGTACCGTTCTGTTATTCCAAGTTTCACAGTAATTGAATTCTCCTTCTTATGTACACAAATATATAAAACTGATATGGAATTATTCTTATGCTAGTTTTGAAATAGTAAATTGTGGACATTCAAATTAGAATATTTCTGCTATTGGATAGCATTAATAAAAATTTCTCTGAATTTTACGAGAAATTTTGCTTCTGTTGCTAGTTCAACGAAGATGTGTTTGCCCTGTGATTACTTCTAGTCACGCTTGGCATAATTTACTGTAATTATGATTAACTCCATATACTTAATTGGCCAATGTGTCTGTGAATTGATCTTGTACTTTCCCCTCTATTCAAGCTGTAATGTGCAAACAGTTACAGTCAGCATAGCACAGTTGCAGGCTGGAATACTAGAACCTTTCTGCCTGGATGGTGAAGTACGATGTCAATGTTTTTCGTATCAGAATCGTTTGGGTTTTCTTTTTGGTGGGGAAGCAACACATTCAGGTTTTGGAATGGGAAGAGTTTTCAGAAGTGGGTGAGATTCTCTCTCCCTTTTTGGCCTTTAAATTAGTGACAGGACGCTGCAGAAACAGTTTTGAGTCAAAGTTGTCTCTGTTCTTTACAGTTCTGTGGTGAAACCAGGTCCTTCAGGTAAGTCAAAACACTGTATCTCATCTGCTCCAAGTTTCTATGAGCTAGGAAAAAAACCCTATAATGCGTGTTTATAGAAGTATCTCTTAATCTGCAACAGTCATTGAGAAATATTTATCAAAAAGACGGTAGGTGTGTGAATGTTCTTCTGTTCCCTCCAGTGGGGTACAGTTGGAAACTAACTTTCCCAAAAATGCTTTTGCATTTCTAGGTTGCTTTTTTATAACTTTTTACCATCCTTGCGAATGAACAGGGCACTAAATGTAAATTATAATTATTAGTGTAAAATGTTGATTGTACATGAAGAATTGCAGATTAGTAGCAATAAAATCTTATATTTACTTAGCATTTTCACTCAAAGATCCCTCGCAGTTAAATATTTGTCTTTCTAGTCTGTTCAGGCTTCATTTCCTTCATTTCTCATATGCAGCTATCTTTTGTAGAGTGCAAAAGCTGTGTACTAACGTGGAGAAATAGCACACAACAGTTTAGAACAGGAGGGGCTGGTGGTTCAGATTTAGGTAGGTGCAAATCCACTTAATTCCTAAAGTCGCATTTGTTAATCCCCATTTGCATGCAGACTAAGGAGGAAAAAAAGCAGCAAAAGAAGGAATGGCATATCCAGTTCATACTTCTGTAGGTACTGATCCACTAAAGAAGTTAGCCAGACTTCTCTAGAAATGTTGAAAGCTTCTTTGTTGTCTATGAAAGTGATGCATTCACTGAAATCATTGAATACTTCTTGTGAAGTGTGGTGCTTCTTCAGTTACCTTATGGGATGAATTATTGTATCTATTTGATTTTACCTTTATGTAGTAAATTTTTGTACAGGCAAGTTTGTAAATAGGTGGTCAGATCTCTGTCCATTTTCGCTGCAGAAAGAGGACAGATCATTAAGATGCTGAAGATGTAGTTATGATTGTGCAAAATAGTTTGCATGGTGAAAGAAATTACCAACCCTGGTTGAGATACAGTAACTGACTACACCAGTGCTCCTAGTGCAGTACAAAATGCACCAATCAAAGCCATCAGTGAAGGTAATTAAGTGAAACTGCTTTTATTTTTAATTGAAATTCTCTGGAAATTTTGGATACTGCTTTTATTTTGAATCAAAACTCTCTGGAAATTGCAGATGCTGCAACAGGAGGAGCTTATTGGCAGTGTCTAGAAGCTAAAGAAAAACAAGTTCTCAGACTATTTTAATGCAATTGCAAAAGCACATTCATTTCCACTCTCAGAGGTTAGAATTAACCCAACAAATATTATTTCGGAATGTAATTATACATTAGGAAGGAAGTGGTCTAGTCATCACTGCGCTGAGAAGAGCATCTTCCCTAAGCACTACCCATCAGGTGTGAACAGCACATTGAGTTGTATTAAAAGGGGTGCAAATTAACAGGATTAAATTTTTAAATTTTTTGGGAAGTGAGTGTTTCACCTTTGCAGCATTTAGTTTATGAAGTTAGGAGAGCAATGAATAGTTTGATCCCTGTTTGATATCTGAAAGATGCTGTTTTCAGTAAAATGTAAAAAGTAGGAAAGAGGTGAGGAGTGAAGAAATATACGTCCAACTTCAAAAGAGGTTTTGGAAGATAAAATGGGAAACTTACTTGCATGTCATTAAACATTTCACAGCATTCCCTGAATGCTTGCAGCCAAATAATTTTGCCATTTCTGTTTCCATTTGTCTGGCCTCCAAATCTAAGAGATGCAGTATGCAGCACAGCTGTCTGAGTAATGACCCGTAAAACTTGTTTATGTTACATTAAAAAATGAGGTGAATAAAGCTTAACTGCAGAGTGAATGAAGGGCTTAATTATATAAAGATGTCACTCACCCTTATTGAGAGGACAAATCACTGCTTCAGTGCCCTGGCCTTTTCCATAAAGCTAAGCTGCACATTTATACATTTCTGAGCGTGGTAGAGTACTGAAGAAAGACACTCAGACCTAGAGGCTGATAATGTCTGTAGCAGTGCCGTGACAAAGAGAAGGGCTGGTGTAAGAACTGGTCTTACTTTACATCTTACTTGTGTTTTGGTTACAAGCCAGCCAGAAAGTAATGCAACTTTTTATTTTGATGTAATTTGAGCCTTTACTACTGCAACTTCATTTTTGGTTTTTTTTGAAAATCACATATCTAGGGATCACCAGTTGCCAGGGTTGGGGTCAGAGATTAGTTTCTTGCTTACTTTTGGGGTCTAGAAAGAACAGTTACTTGTATTTTTTTCATAGCATGTTAGTACAATATAAGAAAGAGATGGTTATTGCGCTATGCTGTTGTTTTATGGAAATAGTGAAAAAGATTGTGTGGATGGAAAGAAAACAGGCAAGGAGGAGAAAGATCAGAGGAAGACATCAGGATAGAGAGAGTGAAAGATAGGTAGGTCAGCGAAAGTGAAGAAGTATTGACAATCTTGGTGGATTGTCAGCTATTTTACCTTGGTGGTGATAGGGCACTTGTCATTTCAGCCAGAGCTCTGATACGCACTGCTTCATGCATAAGGAAAAGAAAAATGTTTTGTCTCAATCTGAGAAAAAAAAGTTCCGTTCAGGTGCAAGTTCAGTTTCATTTGAAAGCTTTGGGTTTTATGGTATTTGATCCTAACCAACTTACCTATCTTGAGTCGGTAATATGCTCCTTGCTTCTAGCAGCAAGTCAGACAGAATTTCGCTATTGAGATCATCCATCATTGCAAATCGCTGTATTTTCTTTTTCAGGCTGGGGTCTGAAATGAGTCTGCCTATAAAGAAATCTAGGCTAGGATGTGCAATAGTCTTGAAGTAGTTCCTGTGTGAATTGTAGTATATCAAATGGCAGACTGGAGAACAAAGGATAGAAAAGATCTTCAAGTTTCTCATTTCAGAATCGATTCTTATTAGCTAGCACGGAGACAGAGTGGTCTAATGGTCTGATGAAGGCATAGACAATGGTTGTTAGATGTTACTTATTGCTGTTACTTAAAGCTTTTACTGACAATATTTGAATGTTATCCAGAAAAACAGCAAAGGCATTTTAGCAGAGTAAATGCTTTAAAAATTTGGCTGTTACTTAGTTCAAAGTATTAATGCACAAATTTACAGAATAAAACTTCTCCCACTCAGCATTTGTAACAGCATACCAAACACCTCCCATTTCTAACCTGAACTTTCCTAAGATGCCCATCATTATAATCTGTGTATCTCCAGAACTAGCCTGCACACACTGATACTTTCCCCCGCAAGTCTGGGATGCTATGGAAGTAGGCAGACAGCCACATGGGTGAGAGTGTGTGATGGAGCCAGTGTACGACAAAAATTTTAGCTTTATTGCACTAGGAGATGCTACAGTGATTGAGTAACTCAGGGCTTAGGACATTTACTCTTTTTTAGAAGACCAGTATTGGGATAAGATAGGGTGCTATAGATGATGGTGGAGTGTGCAGTTGACCCCAGACATAGAAAATTGAAGAGAAATACGGGTGAAGTTCACAGTAGTTTGTCAGAACTGTAGGAAAAGGTAGGAAGTTACGCATTAGCAGTGAGGACAGTTGGCAGTGGTTTTATGGGGCCTTCAGGTCTAGAATAGCTGAGGACAGGAGGATGTGAGTCAGATCAGGGGGTTCAAATGGGTGGTGTAACCTGTCTTTAGTAAAGAGGGTGCCACAGTTGTGGATGGAGATAAGCTTGGCAGAGCTCTGTGTTTGTGGCCTTTCCTTTCTAGTGAGCACTATCAATCTGTCACATTTTATGAGCATAAAAAGCTCACACAAATTATTTAGAGAAAAATAATAATAAAAGCTTAATAATTTTCCTGTTCCTGACAAGTAGCAAGTATGAAAAAACGCTGTCAGAGGGAGCTCTCTAGCTCCTGCCTGCACCACCCAAATGCTCACTTCTAATCTTTTTGGTCATTTTTTCCCACTAAGACATTGTATTTATTTCTGCCTCTGACAACTGTTTGAGAAGTTGTATGCCTTCTGCACAGCGCTGTATTATGGACTATGTATTAGGAGTCATATATCCAGCATGCCTTCTTTGCGGGTACCTAATAACTGTGCCTCCGGTCCATAAAGAAAAAGCCTATGACAGGTTTATTCATCTTTTTATTTCCTTGTTGTGCTCTGCTCCCTAATGAAAAAGGTTCCTTTTCACTTCAGCCTCTTTTTCTCTTGTCTGGTTTGTAAATGCCAGGTGAATTTCATTTGCACAGACACTGGTGGGAATTGCTTTCCTGCCCCACAGACTGCCAGTCACAGAAAGGAGACATTACACAGGCTTCTGTTTGCAAGAATGAAGCAGAAGTTTTGCACTAGAGGGAAGAGCAAGCAGAGTATGAGTGACAGTCATCTTTCCTTTCAAGATCAGAAAGATATTAAAATCACTTAAAACATAAGTCAGTTCATGCCTATGCCTTTGAAGGCTTTACTTTTGATCCGATTTGAAATAGGTAGAGGCATCTGGTCTAGCTTATATCAGCTTCCTGTCTGCTTCTTGCAGAGAGAAGAGCTTTGGTGATGTTGGGGAGGTTTCCTATGATTTACCATCCCAAAGAACACGCTTCATGCATGTTCCAGGTGTATGATGGGAGTTAAACCCAAAACATCTGCTTCATGGACAGGAATATTGCAGAGATAGTAATTCAGCAACCTGATGTTGGATGAGTGAAAAGACCAAGAAGGGAACAGAGGGGTGGTCTATTTAGTTGCACGACAAAAACTTGTCATATGATGTGTTGGTCCCTCCCATACTGGCCAGCACTAATGGTATGTAAGGGGAGAGGACAACGGTTAAACCATGCTTAGAGGTCCCCAATAAATTCCTGGAAGTGTACATAGGCACATATGCTGCTTTACAATACACTTTAAATGACCACATATGTACCATTTGCCCAGAGAGTATACACTCATGTACTCCAAAGTGATAGAAAAGTTCCCAATCATGTCATTCTGTCTGCTGTAACTGTTTCTCAGACCCACACGCATGCTCATGTCTGTGTACTACACCCTCCCACACATCATCTTCCTCGCCCACACACGACAGTACTCTCAGGTACAGCAAACTCCTTCCCACAAACAGTGATCTTGTTTGGTGAGCCGTAGGCACCAAGAAACACATGCGTGAGCCCACGCTTACACTTAGCACAGGTAGTAGACACAGCTTCCCATGCGCACACACGAGTGTAGTCAGGTCGCATTAGCATAGCCCTTAAAAAGCTTTCTGTGATCTGCAAGTGAAGGCAGAAGGATCACTCCCAGAAAAACTCAACCTCTTTGTCTTTTATAGGAGAGTGCAGGAAGATTATAAACATTATAAAGGGGGCTTTGTACAACAGGAAATGGGAGTTCATTAATTGATCTAACAGCAAGCACCTGAATATGGTTTAGGACTTCTGTGCAACTTTTATTTCATATCAGTGCTTTTCCCTGTCACACCATTTTCTTTTCAGCTCTGATGTGGATAGGAAGAGCTCATGTAAATTGCAGGCAGAGGGTGATGATTGCTTTAATGGAAATAGCTCTTAATGAGGCAATTCTTCTGCTGGGCTGCCATGTGCTAGCTCCCCATAACTGTTTAAAAAGCTGGTAGCAGCAGTCATCTTCTATTATTGTAAAAGTACATCTTGGATAGGTGTTAGCACTGCTCCTGCTAGCTTAGCCTGGGGGATTTTTTTTCTTCTGGTTCACTTGAGAGAACCACTGTCACAGAAAAGCAGAGCATCCCAGGCTCAGTGTTGAATGCTGCCTCAGCTGTCCTGTTACAGGCAGTAAGAAAACCGTGGCCGCAGTTAGGCTGATGGTTTTTACCTACTGCTATGCCTTACACTGCTTTCTCATTTATGTTCTGATCAGTGTGCGCTGATGTGCTTGTGTAGGGATTGATCAGGTTGCTTTGTAACGCTGATCTATAACTCCCAGTACGATATCCCCCACTTTTTATCTTCATCCCGTTCAGCACAGTAGGAGCGAAGACAATCAGTATATTGTAGCAATAAATTTTGAGATCGGTTTTATTGCCACTGTTTGCTGTCTGGCCACAGGTACCCACCCAGAGCTCCCACTGTAAGGTACTACAGAGCAATTCTTAACTGTGGCATGGATCTTGGAGAGTAAACAGGAGTGCCTGAGTGTTATGGAGTTGAGCACTGCAGAAATACAAATATAGTAGAAATAAGAGCATTTTATCTGAAGAATAATATACTGTAGTGATATTGTTTTACCACTGCAAGGTATGAGACCAATGGTTATTATAGTACACTGAACTTTTTGTAGTGCCTTTCATCCTAGCGACTCGGAAGGCTTTAAAATTCAGTCGTCTTACCCATCTTGGTGAAAATACAATTATATCCAGAGTTAACTGAGGTTATGGCCATTTGAGTGGATTTGAGCAGAGATGAAAATTCAAAACCTGAGTCTTGGGAGAACTGGGTCAGTTCATTCTTGTTATGAATTTCCCATATGATCCTAAGGAAGATAGTTAGCCTTTTGGTGCCTTTGTTCCCCTCCTGAAAGTGAGGTTAATAGTCTTCGCTATCAGTTATGAGGATAAAACACTAAAGGTGCTCAGATGCTATGATAGTGCGGGCCCTATAAGGTAAAGTCTAATATCAGAGCCAGCAGCAGAAACTAGAAGTCTGGGCTTCTGTCTCTGACTAAAATAATTAAATTACACTTCATCTATAGCTTTGTCTTTGGCAAAGTTTAATAAGAGAAGACACTATGCCTTTGTTCTGTAAGGTCTGCAATAAGATGGCTTTTTACCATTGCTGAAGTGTCTTGGGAGCTCCTGCTCGGGTTTCTGGTTTCTCAGCTGATGTTGCATGTGCAGTCATTATTGATCACATGGAAATTCTCTCAACTTCTCAGCCCAGAACCGCATCTCTCCACCTTCAGAAGTGCCAGTCATCATACTCTGGGCCTTGCTTTTGTTTTATTCACCACTGTTATGATTCATCTTGGAACAGTGAATCCTTTTGCTTGCTTGCAATAAGCACCAAAGACAATAGCCTGTTGAATACATTTGCATGTACTTTGGGTAAAGGAGAGAAACAACACTCTCTGAGTTTATTGGAGTCATCACTGTAATTACTTTTTGCATCTGAGGAAAGCAAGGTCCTGGCCAGGAGGAAAAGCACACACAACTCATGCAGAATCATAAAAAGCCTTTCTACTCTGAGGTTCACAAGTTCAGCCTCCTTAAAGATCTATGCAGATGTCTTTCTGCCCTGCTACTAGAATTCCCCAAGTGCCTGCCGCAGTGCTTACATCTTTAAGCAACTATTTGCGAGTGTCCTTTTTCTCATCCCTTCTTTGCAAGATAATAGCAAATTATTGAAGCCATTGAAGTGTTAGCAAGGAAGAAAGAAGTAGAAAACTGACACAAATTATCTGATGTGGATTTGCTGGAGGAACCTTGATAGGTTTTAACTCCTCAGGCCACCTGCTTTTACTCCCTAGCTGAAGTGCTTCCCTTACTCAAGGCATTGCTGCAGGACTGTGTGTGTTTGAACAGGAAAGGAAATGGGGAGTAAAATGAAATCCTTTTTCCGTGGCTGCAGCAAGCCTGTACAGTCAGGACTTGGCTTCCGTGTTGCCTTTTGTTTCTCAATCACGTCATGAAAATTGATTCTAGCAGTTTTGAAATCAACAACATTATAGCAGAGATTGCACAGTCTTGTGGTTTTGGTATGTCTCACGCTAGTCTCTTTTGGGACTATCATCCATAATATAATGGCACATGTGGGAGGACCTTTTACTCTGACCTTTGAAGAATCACTCATAATAGCTATGGCATTTGCACAATCACTGTTCTTTTGCATTTAAGACTCACTTTAGCAGTAATACCTAAAGGATATTAGTCATCTTCTAGTGATTATGTAGAAGAGCATCTATGTATTAAAAAGAAGTTCAGAATTCAAACATAACCCTCTTTCCAGATTTCACCTGTTGTTTCTCTTAAATGACAAGATTTTTAAAGTGATTGCTAAACCTCTTACTGGTAACTCTTGGGTCCACCTCGGGCGAGTGGTGAATAACCTAATAAATAACCACCTTACAAGCCATTGTGTGCCCTGAGCATGATGGGTGCCATGGAATGAAATTTTTCGCTCATTTCAGAGAAGTTCTGTTTGGCACCAGCTCTCACAATTTCCACTTGAATCAGCAAATCATTTTTCAGTACTGCTGTAGGTCAGTTCCCAAGGTTTGCAAGGAGCCACCCTACAATCCTGAAGCTTGAAAACATGACACTTTTTTCTGCACCCCAACTTCTCTTTCTTTGTGCATATTAACTTGTTATTGCATTCAGATGGAAACCAGTAGAAACAACTAAGACTACTGGATTCTTCTCAGGTTGCTTTGTTGTAAACAGCAGCTGCCTTCTGGCTGATATTTTTTTGCTCTCATACCAGGAAAGTTTTGAGGATCAGGCAGTATAAGGAAGACAGCCAGGAACAGGACTAGATACTAAATTTGGCTGTGCAGTTGAAAAGGTTCAGTGAATTGTTTGTTTCTTTTTTTTTCCCTGCCAGTGGTTATTAAACTTCTCAAGTAATGGCTGCAAGCCCCAGGAGGCTTCCAGGTGAAAATCATTCGAGCTTTTCCCTAGCAGGTCTGGTGTGGGGAGAGCCAGCATGTGTGCAAGCTCAAATTCCCAGGGCTCTGCAATTTCGCTTAACCTTCCCAGGAACGCAGGGGTGTGTGGCAGCAGCACAGCCATCTGTTTCAGCGGGGCGTTCAGCTCTGGTGCACTCTTCTCCACACTCTGATTAATTGCAGCTGTGTATAAATTAGTTTTCTCAGAAAGCTATTTATCGCCCTCAAATTAACCGCATAGGCATTAAACCTCAAACAAACACACAGACAAAATAAGAGCAATAACATAAACGTCCAGCTTGGAGTCCTGGTTTCGTCTTGGACTTGTGGCAAGGGTGCACGATGCGTGATCGCAGGCTTTCCTCATGACTGAGTAGCTGCTGTTCTCTCTTCTGTCAGTAGTTAATTAAAGCCCCAGCATGGTGCTATAAGCACTGGGCTGCGAGAGGCAATGACAGAGACACCGCAGTGGCACCTGTACTTTTAGAGTCTGGAATAAATGGTGCTTTTCTGTAGTGGCAGAAGACATTACGGGCAGTGCTGCACAGCCAGGTGTGGACAGTTGTGCACACTCCCTGAGCTAGCTGCAGTAGAAAGGCCATCTGGCTGCATTAACACAGGACAATACCCACAGATGAAGTCCAGCTGTGAGGCAAGACTTCTTTGCAGAGGCACAGTCATGAGGTAATATGTCTAATCATCTTTGGGACCAGAGCTGGCTCAAAGCACAGGCTTGATTGCACCCTGTGTGCTGCCAAGGACTGTTTAGACTGAGGGTTTCGCTGATGTCCCGTCTGTGTGTTCATACAAGGCTCACACTTGTGAAGTGTGGAATATTCCGGCCAGTCCAGGAAGGCTCTTACAAGTGTGCTATAACAAGGAGCTACATCAGCTGCCTTTTCAAAGCAGGTCTAGTCATATCAGGCTGCTCAGGGCCACATCCCTCAACACTTGAACACCTCCAAGGATGGAAGTCGTCTCCCATACTGTGGTGTAGTGTTCATGTACAGCACAAAGTATCTGTTTTGTTTCATGTGAAAATGTTTCATTCATTTGAAAATGGGACTTCATGGTCTAATGTGATATAAATATGTCCTAAGACATATCTTGCAGCTGGGAAGTTTTATTATATTTCATTTTAATTTATTATCTTTTAAAAACAAGTAATGTTCTGCACTTCACTAAGAACTTCTATTACTGATCTTAAAGCGCTTAACAAACAATAACTCATGACGACAATGTTCTCTGCCCCTAAGATGGATTTAGTTTTCTTTAAAGGGAGTGAAACTGAGGCAGAGAAGAGCCTTGTGCCATGCTCCTGGTCTGACAGTGAATGCAATGGAAGAGACAAGCATAAAGAAACAAACACATCTGATTCCAAGTTCTTATAGGCCTATAGTTTTCTTTCAAAACAAGAAAAAAAAAAAGACTCGGGACATGCTGAGTATGCACACAAACACCACACACAGAATACATTTCACTAAATTGTGTTTTTCTCTGAAGTTTGAAACTTTAAAAGATACTCAGCATGCTAACTCTTTTATCATTCTTTTTTCTACAGAGAACATACACTAGAGATAGTTTGATAGTTTCCCATGATTATTAAATTTGAATATTCATTCCATACAAAAGACTGCAGAATTAACAATACATTACAATTACATGTGCCCTCAAATGGGAACACAGACTTATTACTTGTTTCAAGTAAAATAATTACTTACGGGAGTGACACATTGATTACTAATTCTTCAAGAAGTTATTATGCCTTACTATTTGAAAAACAAAGACTTGAAGTCAGAAATACAGTCCTTGCTAGGAGCTGCTCAATTTGATAACTGATTTTGACTCAAGTAATTGCTTTGTTAAAGCTAAAATGTGCTGAAAAAGCTTGAGTTTACTTTGCTAGTGCTACATAATAAAGCAACTAGTATTAATAATAATTATAAAACTAATAGCCTGCTGAGAATGATCTCCTGCTTTTTATTGGCTACCACAAAAATAATATTTAAAACTTTTGATCAGTTTGTACCACTCTATAAACCGGTGGAATCCAGAAGCACAGGAATGCAAACACAGCGGCTTTTCATTTTTATCATTTTTTATTCTTAGATGCTGGTAAGTGGATGAAAACTCCAATAATTTGGAAGTTATGTGCACAGTGTAGGAGCTACAATTGCATCCTTGCAAACTCTGCAACTCTCTAAGGCTTGTGTCCCAGTTGGATTCATTCACAACACTGTCCCCTTGCGAGTTTTGACCACTAAGACATGAATTGGAAAGTGATTTGCCCCAAAAGCGGAGATGAGACAGAGATGGATTAAGTCTGCCCCAGCAGCATGGTGCAGAATCTCATCATGAGGTCCAGGGATAAAAGCAGTGGGCCTTATGATAAGTGTTTGTGATTCCCAGTTTTGCACTTATTCCATGAAATTAGGTCGTGCTCCATGATACTTCAGTAGTACGAAGCAGGGTAACTACTAAGAAGACTACTAAGGTGGGCTGGCTGGATTCGTACCCAGTCTATCTTTTAGTTTTCCAAGACATCATCATTATTATTGTCGTTGTTTGCCCCGGTAGTCTGGTAATGGGGTTAATATAACTGAGAAAGAGAAACTAATACTAAGGCCAGTACCAGTTCATCCTCTCAATTAGTTGGTAGGAGATTATTCCTGTTTGTACAAATCATATTCATTTAATTAGAGTGTCCAAGGTTAAAAAAAAAATACAATTTGGGTACATTCAACAAAGATAATTTTGTTTTCTTTGAAACAGAAATAGTTTGGAGTTTGTGAGTCACTGCTGTTACAACCCTTCATCATCCAAACAAATGTATATTCTGCTGAATTATTGTTGCCTAGAGCAAACAGCAGGTTCTCTCCCCCCACCACCACCCCTCCACCCCGCCCCAGGGCAAAGAGTGAGTTTTCTCCCCGAGAAGCAGCTACTAGGAGTATTGCAGCTTCCCAGGGAGGTGTCAGAGTGATGCTGGAGCAACAGTTACCTTCATGGGGGAGTTCTGACATGCTCACATAGGGACTCTTGATTTCCAGACTTACAGACTCCTAATTTGGGTCCCAATTCAGGAGCAAGGAGTAGCTAGCCCCTAAAATAACAGTTTGGTTTGTTTTGCTGGAAGACACAGACATGCCAGTTCTCCTATGAAAGAGCTCCTGTTGAAAAGTCATTGAATGATTAGAAAGCTAGCAGGGTGCCACAGTAGAAAACAAGGATCCCTCTTTTCTGGTATCTGGTCTTTATTGTTTCCCATGCTTGAGGGAAAGATGTAATATTTCCATAAAGGACCATATAGCACCTTTATACTCATGGAAATATTAAATTCTGATTTTGAAGTTGATGACCAGCTTGTATCTATGAAATCTAAAGATCTGACTTCATTGTTTTTTATCAGATATAACCCAAGGTACTACAAAGTATCCCGAGTCCTTTTCTACTCGTATCTGCTTTCAGAAGCTGTTCTGTGGGGCCATTACTTACAAGTGGAGAAGCAAGGAAAGCCTTATGAAAAGAGAGTGTGTGTTATTACTGAGGACAGGAGAGAGAAGTCATCTTTCAGTAGGGGAACTGTAAGCAAACTGATCTGTGAATGAACATGCTTTCTGGAGATCAGATTCTTCTCACTATTTTGCCCTGATACGGTGAGACACAGTTGTTTCATCAATTAGGTTGACTTTTTCCTGAAACAAGATTAAGAGCAAGGTAATGCTCCCCCACCCCACCAGTAACATTGCAATAAAGATCTCTAATAAACCTCCCTTTTTTGCTCTGTTCCACCGCCTTCTCTTGCCCAAACAGAGGCCACCAGTGGCAAAGCAAACCGAGACAAAGAGATGCCTTGGCATACAGGCAGAGAGCTGAACTGCCACTAGGGATATCTTCTGCTACATTAGCATGGTTTTCACACACATCCTGCCATGTTAATTGAAAGATCTTTAATTTGCATGTGGGAATTATCTGATTGACTCTCTTCCATGAACCCTCTTTATAATTATGCAAATGGTCCAGCACAAGGGAGAAACAAGTCATTTTATTAACTTCAAAAGCAGTGTGTTTAAAATAAAGAAGACGACAATGACAAAACTTGCTGATGATATACCAAGCACTAACAACAGGTCCAAGAAACATATGCTTAGCCCCTTTGGCAAATGAAGACCTTTATTTTGTTTCAGATTCTACTTAGAAAGCTGCTTTGCAGATACAAGGGCATTGAATGGCCATCCATTGTACAACCCAAAACTGATGCTTTGTCTCATTTCTGATCAAGGTTTCTTCTCAACTTGCTTTATAGCATCTCCCCAAGGACACAGTCAGCATGGCTTGCTGTCAAGAAGAAACACTTCATATTCTGAAATAAGCCAATCACTTCATTCAGAGCTGGCTCTCCTCCAGCTTGTTTGTGTGAAATATATTCTGTCTTGAGTAGCTGCTTCAGCAGCTATTGGAGAGTTTAGCTGAGAGTCATGGTCAGTATGTCATCTTCTAAGAACTCCCCCCTTTATTTTTTTCCTGGAAATAACCACTGATGAGTTTGAGGTTTGGGGTTTTATCAGAAAAAGGAAATATCTTCAACATATGGCATTTGAAGTATTAGTTTCCACATTGCCAGCCTCATATAGAGAAGGGACTATGGAGAAAGAAAGTTTCATCTGTAGGGGTGTACAGTTTATGCTTTCCATTATGCAAGAGCAGAATGCAGTAAGGATCTACATTGCAGCAGTATGTAGGCATGCTCACAAATTATGTGATGAGATTATATATAATGACAGCCAAGTAAATACGCATTGCATACACTGATTCCAGAGTTTTGGAGGGGGTGCATTGGTGATAAGTGCATTCATATGTCTGGGCTTCGATTCTCAGAGATTTTCACTCATGGTTTCAGTATAACATAGGACCAAAACCCCGAGTGTCTCGTTATATCACTTTAATGGGAGAAGTTTTGGGAATGAGAAATCACTTAGGTCTATTTTTTTTTTTGTGGTATATCCTATTGTATATTAATTTTTATTTACTTTGCCTTTTATTGTGGAGGATACTACAAGGAAAAGCATGAGTCTAATATAATCACAGTTAAGCTTCCATAGTTTAATCTTTTTATATTGATAAAGTATACAACCATCTAGTTTCATCCACCTCCCTTCATCCTTACAGTGTAAATTCCTTTCATTCCCGGCCAGGTTAACGTGGTCATGCCACTCGGGCTCTGGGAGAAGATACATTTGTGCTCAGTTTGGAGGACTAAGCCAGCTGCAATCATTCTGCAAAGAATTTTATATGTAATGTGGTACGATGAAGATGCCAAGTGCTGATGGGCGTGGCCTGCTGATGCAGAACTCATTGTAACTTCACCCCAGCAGCTAGCTGTCAGCAGTGCCCATTCACTTCAGTACAGGAACTCTGGGCTGCCCCATGAGGTGCCATATGCTACATGCTGAGCTCATCATTTTTCACTTCTTCCTCTTCATGAATTCCTAAAGACATTCCTCAAACCGAAAAAAAGACCTGTCTTTCCTTGCTCACTTTTCCCATTCTGCCTTTTTCTTTTTACTGTCATTCTATTCTAATTTTTCTAATCTCCTTTACTTGCTAGGAAAAAAGGAAAAAAATCTGCTGAGGAATGGATTTTCCCTTCAGGGCGATGCAGACTTCAAAAGAAAAATCAGTCATTTCAAGTGGAGGGAAAAAAGTTTAATCATCAAGAGCAATAATTACTTTCTAAATATTAGCATGGCAGATAAGGAGAGCAGAATTGAAATGGAAAGTGGGGCTTTCTCAATTATTCAGTATATTTGATTTGTAAGTTTGGAATTTCTAAGGACTTTGTATTGCATCTCTAATGTAGTTATCATAACTGATAATGTATCGAGACAGTTATCAGTTTGAGTTCTTGTGTTTCTTCAAAGATAAAAGACAGCAGTTTGAAAAGCAACTGCCTTTTTTTCTCAGCTTGATCTCTTTACTTCCTTCTGTGGTCAGGCAGGGCACACATTTCTTTTTCCAGCCAGTTTGTAGATGCTCTGCCTCGGATTCATTCAAGAATATATGGGGCTGATCCTTAAACCTCTTTGCATTTAAGCCACTAGAAATCCCTTCCTTAAGAACTGGTTTCAAATTTTTTGGTAGTCTCTGAATACCACCCTCATTACAACTGGTAGCAAACTCGGTTTTCTATCTGACAACATAATTAGTTGCATTCCTCTGCTTGTGCAAGTAAAGACCTCTTAAACCTCTTCACACAAATATACCTACCATTTTACTACAGCAGGATTGTTCTTTAAAGTATTTTATAAAACCAGTTTCTCTCTTTGAGTTTGCTCAGTGCTGTTTCAAAGTGTATCTGCTCATGTTCCAGAATGACTGGTAGGACTTGGCACAGGTACAGAGAAGGTTTTGAAGGCCAAAGTTTTGAATGGGGAGTCAGTCTTAGGAGAAGAGCTTTCTTACAATTTAGCTTCTTTAGCTTGCTTACTGAAGGAATAAAGGAGGTATGATTGTTCTCTGAAACTGTATCATGTTTATAAAGAGGAGGCTGGGAAAGTATTTATTTAAACTACAGGGTTGCATGGCCCAAAACGGCCAGTACCCAACTGTGAATAAGCTATGGCTGGAAGTTAGAAGTGGGCTCCTACCCAAAAGAGGAGTCCTCTGGATGAAGAGGTCCAGGAGAATAAGTTTATTGATGGCTTTATATGATGTAAAGCTGAAGTAGCCGAGTACTAGCCCTTACACCTTCAGAGGTTCCTTCTTCTTTTTCTGTGATTTGTGTACATGATGAGTCTGCACCTTCTGCCATTTTAGTACTGTATTAATGACAATATCATAGAGCTACGAGGGCAGTGCTGTCTCACAGCTCTGCTGAGCTTCAGTGTGATTTGTCATCAGCTCTTAGGCAGCACAGATGAGCAAGAGGCTCTTGCAAAAAGATGCAGATCTCCCTGTGGCAGACAGTAGCAGACAACTCATTGATAAGCATACGAGGTAAGACCTTTTGTTCGTTTGGCTAGTCACACCATATGAGGCCAAATTACCCCACTGATTAGGCGAAGAGTCAGCCATTCCAATTAAAGTGAAATTTCTCTTTCTGAACCAGAGAAGTAATCAGCTGTAAGAAAGAGAGGAGACTTACCCTAAATGCAACACTTCAAAAATCCTATATACTGGCTGCTCATTGGGTTGAAGAGATAGGCACTCCTATTTTTACTAAATAAGGAAGTATTTTATATTCAGGTTTCAATAAGTTTATAGCTCAGCTTCTGAAGGCTAGAAAGAGCACAAGAAAAATCCTGAGCTCTTCAAAGATAGCACTTGAGGGAAAATTCTCAATACTGACATTGGCTGTTACAGAAATGCATTAAAAATCATTAGCTGGATTTGCTAGTATAGCTGGACGTCTTGTTCAGTGCTATCTGGAAGTGAAACCTTGGAGGAGAAATTTGGAGCCATTAGGAGTTCAGCCAGTGTTGGTCTTCACAGCTCCTTTCCAGCGGGGGTGGATGGGAGAAGAAGGTGCTTGAAGTTTTGTCTTTTGGAAAGTAAGTATGGCAGTAGAGCTAGTCAGAGCACAAACAGGGAATTTGGGGCTTGGCTAGTCATATTATATGAGGACGAATTATCTCAATCATTAGGTAAAGATCAGGCAATGCACTTAAAGTGATAAAAAATGCACTTAAAGTGCCCATAAAGTACAAAAGCCCCTAAAAAGGAGAAAAGAATGAGGTATCTTGACAACTGCAGGTACATGAGAAGTAAACTCTTCGGCCTGGTGCTGTGCGTCTCAGCTGCAGATTTTGTGATTTGAAGTAGAGAGTGAAAAGTGATAGGCAAGGTACTGGGCACAGAATGGCCCATTAAATTATTCCTACTCAGACTCAGAAATCAGGCACAGAAGGTAATACGAAATTAAGCACTTCATTAGTATGGGTCAGGTTTCAGCATACGGTACTGATTCGTAAGTTTAATCTGATCACTTTGGTCCTTAAAGAAATCATAAAAATGAGTAATTAAAATGAGGGGGTTTTTGAGAATTTTCCTGGTATTGGGGAGCCTTCTACTCACTTCAGCCTGAGGAGGCTCACTGCAGGTCAGAAAGGGCTGAAGGGGAAGACAGTGGAGTGGAGCCTTAAGGCGTTTCCTCCCCCGAAGCTGTGTGCAGCCAGCAAATTCCCAACGCTGCATAAAGTACAGATGCAGGAGAAAAACGCATGCCACCGTCTCCCCACATCTAGAATAGGGCTCTGGATACCCAGGGGGTAACACAACCCCACTCCATAGCTAGTCTGTAATCTCTTGTTTTCTCATGTGTGGCACCCAGCTGTGCAAACTTTGGTTTGAATTAGATGAGTGTAATGTACTGTACAGTGCTTAAGGATGTACAAGCAGCACTCACAAACAGAAGGAAAAAGAAGGAACTTGCTCTCTCTGCAGTGTAAAATAGCAGAACAGGCATTATTTTGTACTCACTCTACCAGTGACATTTTAATTTATGAGCTAAGAATGCACTGATTGCTGGCTGCAAAAATTGATTTGGTGTTCATCTGATTCAACCCATGTCAGAGTTTGAAAGTAATTATGATAGTGGAGCTGATAGGCAGGCAATTACATTTTTGTTCTCCCTCTTTCTCTCTTTTTTTTCCCTGAAGTTGCTCTTGTCAGAAGGCCCTGCAAGCATAAGAGTATAATCTTTGTCAGTGTTATTTTGTACATTACTAAACCTGCACTAACTGCTTTCCTAAACTCAGCCTTTCTTAACCTCTTTGGAAATCTCCCAGGCTAACCAGATTAAAGAATGTGCGTGTAGGCAAACAGTCTTTTTTGGCCCATATTTCCTCCGCACCTTCAGTGATCTTGGCTATAGGTGGTATTTCCTAAAGCTGTCTTCCTGCCATCATTCATATTACCCTCTGCTCATGTTATGCTCTCTGCAAGGTGTCTGCATGGTACTGGATGGGGGGCATAAAGGATGGTGTATGTGCTGTAATATGGAGGGGGTGAGAGGCTCTCTCACTGCGACAGGTCACAATCGAGACACTGCTCCTGGAAGGGCATGCTGTAGGTTCTTGTTCCTGTGCTCCTGATGCAGTGAGATCCACGAGGAAATCCCCTGCTTTTAACTATTCAGAAGCATGGAGTTGAAGCCTGGATCATTTTCACAAGTTAACCCTTCCTGGGGGCTGCACCCTCCACGCTGTCCTGTGGGTGCTTTGCTGTCATGCACATACTGAATGGTGTGTCTGAAATTTAGGTGCAAATTAAAAAAAAGATTATCTGAAAACTAATACTTTGATACAATTCTTTTTCTGAGTGGGTTTTTAAAGGATATTTGTGTTTGTTCCAGCATAGAACAAAAGCTAATGCTTTAGCATTGTCATTTATCATAGAACTGAGCTGTTATTCCCTTGTCTGCTGTACTAAATACTTTGCTTGTTTGCCTAAACAGCAGTACTTGGAACAGGGTGTCTTTCATCCTGTTGATACTGCAGTATCTAAGTAACAGGATCTTGATCTGATTAGAGGCTGTGGGTAGTATCATTATTGTTAAAATTCAGGTAATAGTTGTTGTATCTTCACATATAAGCTGTATGTTCTCTGATAATGTGGAATTTGAAGAAATCTTTCCCCTGCAAATTTAAAAGCCTGTGTTTGAGTCAAGATCAGTATCTTTGCTGGTATTAAAGAGACACTCGGCTGTCCTCAGAGTCTAAAAGAAGAAGGGGTGGAAGAGAAAAACAGGAGTAATGTTGAAAGTGGGAGACGAAAGCCCATGAGCTTCAGTAATATTGCAAGGGAGGGAGAGGCACACTAGAAGCAGGAAGGCTCTGACAGCTCCGGGCTGAAGATGGGAACACTGAGTGGGAGATGGAGACTAAAGTCTCCCTTTAGCACTTTTTCTTTAGATCCTAGCTAGAAAGAAAATCATAGCACAGGGAGAGAGGTAAGTGAAGTCTGTGAAAGGTACCTGTTCCCCTTCCAAACTTGTCTCGTCTATTATCCATTTATTTCATTTGTTCACTCCTGGTATATTTTTCTCTCTTTTGCTGAAGTGGATGAGAAATTATATTTGCTTTAAATCAATGGCAAGACATGGATTTGCATAGGAGTTGTGTTTTCATTTATGTCCTTTATATTCACATGCTGTATGGGATTTAAAGAAACTATGACTGTAGAACATTATAGGTTATATGCTTTCAGGTGTGGCAGGTTGACCCTGGCTGGATGCCAGGTGCCCACCAAAGCCGCTCTATCACTCCCCCTCCTCGACTGGACAGGAGAGGGAGAATATAACA
>JAVKLA010000031.1:714373-729328 GCA_034782735.1 Sagittarius serpentarius | reverse complement strand
TCGGCCTTGGCCAGCGGCGGGTCCGTCTTAAAGCCGGCTGGCATTGGCTATATCGGACACAGGGGAAGCTTCTAGCAGCTTTTAAAGAAGCCACCCCTGTGCCCCCCCCGCTACCAAAAACCTTGCCACGTGAACTCATTACATCAGGACAATGACTTCTCTTCCTTCTGCAAAGATTTGTCTACTCGTATTCAGTTAGTCAAATCATGGATAGCCTGGCGAGAGTCAATAGCTTCTCTCCCAGGTTTCTGAAGACTGCATTTCACACAAAACCAGATTCCATGGTTTGCTTGGGGCTGTGGTTTTTTATTTGTTTGTGTGCATTCTCTTTGTCCTTACTAACTTTAAACCAGAGCAGTTTCCTTAAACTATTTTGTCCCTGATCCCCAGTGGACAGTGGAGTCCACTCCAGAGTAAAATGTCACCATCACCAAAAATGATACAAAAGGTTTGGGGAAGAGAGATTATTGTGGGCGAACATATGCCACAGTTTTTCCTTTTTTGACTGTCTGTTGGGCTATAAAGTACAGCTGTGGTTTTCCATAAAGTTCAGGGCTATTCTCATCTTCTGATTTGATTCAGGCAGCATTTTGACATTATATTTAAGCCTGATTCACTTTACAACATACATGATACGAAAAACATTTACCAGCAAAAAGAGATAAGGAAACAGGTTTGAGCAGATTGTACAGTTTGGCCCCACTTCTGGAATGTATAGGTATACATTCCACATTTCTAAATTAAATATTGAGTCTTCTTTCTGTTACTGATCTTGTGTGCCTCAGTAGGATTGCTCCAGTCTGTTTTGAATGATGCCACATTGCAGTGCATTGCTTCTCCCTCCTGACACTGTGAACCTGACAGGCATCCCTTGAGCTTACTGACGTGCCTTCTGCAACATCGGAAAGGTGTCAGCTCGTTGGACTTAGAACGACTGAGAAGTCCTGCATCCTCCCAAATGCTTTATCACTTCTTGTAGATCCCACTGCCATATACAGTTCAATGGATGGCATTCTGAAGCATCTCAAGAATCAATAAATTCCTCCTGTTATAGGGCCTTTAATTCAAAAATGTCAGAAACTGAGGCCATAACAGAAGAAATGCATTATTGGGCAGTGGTTTATGTATGTGCTTAACCACACTGAACATTGAAGATTAGTTTCTATGCTGACAAATGGCCAGATTTGGTTACTTTTGGACTTGTATACACATTCAAGAAGGCAAAACAAATTTAGAAATTATTAGGAAAAAAAACCAAACTAAAAGTATCATTGTGCCACTGTGTAAATCTGTGTTGGGCTTGGCCTTCTGCGCTGCTCTCAGTTTTGGCCATCAGCTGTCAAAACCTCATCTATGACAACTAAAAAAGCTGCAGGAGAGATTAGCAGGGATGATCAAGGATGTACAATGGTTTCCACAGGCGGGGAGGTTAAATAGGCTGGCATTGTCCAGGCTGAAAAATCGGTAACCAAACGGTGATAACAAAGGTCTCTAAAATCAAAATGGTGCAGAGAAATTGTGACCAGGGAACGACTGCTCACTGTTTCTCACGCAACAAAGATTGAAGAGTGAAATAAAGTAGCAGTAGGCTGAGATCAAACAGGAGGGAAGTACTTTTCTACAAAATGTGGAACTCGCTGCCATATGATATTGTAGAAAAAAATATAAATAGATTTTAAAAGCTAATATGCCAGTTTGTGGTAGAAAAGCCCATTAAGTACTATGAAATACAAAATCTGTGCAGCATAAAGATGCAGGTATAACCACTTCCGAACTGATGCTTGCCACTCCAGTTAGCATATGTGAGAAAAAGTACTTCTGCATGTTTCTCTTGCATTTATCCTTTCTCTGTCTGGCTAATGCCAGAGGCAGGAATCAAGGCTTGGATGGAGTTTGAGCTAGCATGACTGCACTTATGCTCTGTTTTCACATGTTCTTAATGTGCAGTCAGTATAAGTATATGTTTGCATTTCGAGCACTTGCATCTGTGACTTCGTATGGACGGATACCAGACATGCCTTCAGGCATTTTACAGAGACTGAAAAAGGCAAAAATGAAATACGAGAAACATCACTAGAGAAATCAAGAAGGAGGTAGTGAACCTCCAACTCTTTCTATAAAATTCACGTTGCAGGAATTCCATTCTAAATGGGAAGGCCTTTGATTGTAAATTGCATCAATATTTCATTAATTAAATTCATTTTTCTTTCTGTCTTCCTTTTGTTTTGTTTAATTAGGATATAGTCATTTACAGCCAAACCTCTGTTCAGCTGCTATAAAATATTCATTTCCAGTTGCAGCTTGATAATGAAACAGTATCCTGCAGCCCATTCAAACTGTTGCAAAGCAAGGCAAATCACCAAAGGGAAAGGAATAAATGCATTTTTAAAAAAACCCCAATGGACTTAAACATGCTCAGTGCAAACTGGTTTCAGGCAAAGGGATAGGCTGCCAGCTAAAAAGCAATTTATGTAATACATTGGCAAGGAGGTGGGAAGCCAGTGAATAGAACTTAATGAGTTGACAGCTGTCGAGAGCTCCATGGTGTCAGATTGTAGCATTTGTTTTGATCATTTGCACATTGTGGGTAAGTGGGAGACTTAGGTACAAGGGATATCCTGGGACCAGCCAGGCAATTTGTTCCACCACCTATGAGGTGCTGAGGTTCAAAGCCGCCTGGTATAGAGGTTACAGAGCATTTCTCTGCACCTGTTGGCAAAGCTGTGCTTTGTGTGAAAGCAAGGTTTGCTTTCCGACAGGATGAGTACTGGTAGTCCACCGTGGCAGGGCTGTTTTTCTGAGAGTCGTTTGCCTTTGGTGATGAATGGTGTTAAGCTCTGCTGCCGTTTATTTCTGTAGATGTGCGCTGCAGGTTTTCTCCACCAAAGAGGAGAATTTGCAGGAAGTTCCTTTCCTTCTTGCACAGGAGTCCCAGTTTGTAGGACTGTGCGGTCATTTCCAGTACTTTATTTCATTTCAGAAACATTAAAAAGAGCGGAGTATTTCTTAGGTCCCTCCTACTTCAGCCCCACAGAACAGTTTCTTACGGTCCATATGGGAGTTCCATTTTGACCATGTGATTTTTTCTGCTCACAATATATAAAAAATTAGATACAATCGCAGTATCATCCTTCTGATGCTTTACACAGCACTCTCCTCCAAGTATTCTCACGCCAGCTTATAAACATTTGCTTCCAAGAGATACATGTGCATCTTCACTATCTTAAAAATGAAGCCATGGTGTGCTGACAGGTTAACTGCCCTGTCAAGGGTCATTGCAAATCAGTGGCAGAGGTGTCCTGGTGCTCGGCTCTTCTGTGTAATTCCACAGTTGTGTAAAATGGAAGATCAGACCAGGTGAAAATAATGGACCCTTCTGACCTTGAGATCTCTGAATCCAAAAAAATCCCATTGACTTCAGTCTTTTTCTTGTGAATTCCTGACTTAAGTTATGGAAGCTATATGCCTGCTAACAACTGCGGAGACAATTACCGGATTCTTCAAAAACTGTTTTGCCATCTGAAGCATTTCAGAGTAATACAGTGCTATACGCCGAAGTTCTGTCAATGTCGCTGCAGTGTCTCAGAGTGCAAAAATGCACATGCTCTGAATTTACATGCTGCTGCCAGTCAAAAGCCTGATATGGGTATGACTATGCCAATTTTTGTCAGCTTAGTTTGCAATGCTCAGAGATGGTGTAACTCTGCCGGCAAAACCCCTTCTTCTGTCACCATTGGTGGATCTAAAGGGAGCAGCTCTGCCAACTTGGATATGCTGGCATGCCTGTAATGCCAGTAAGCTCTTTATTGTGAGTAGGGCTTAAGTCTGAAACTTAAGTGGTAAAAATGTCAAAAAGCACCACCTTTTAGCGTCAGTGGGTTCTATGATTTGTTCCTGGTTAGCACAAGTGAAGCTACAATAATGATACCATAGAGAAAGGAATTTGAAGGGAAAGTGAACTTGTTTCCTCCCACGACTGACTAGAGACATACCGTCATCCCAAAGCTGTTGCTATAGCTGTTACAGCAAGGGAACATTAGATTTTGTCTTAGAACGACGACGGTCAGATTCTTTCTGCTTTTTTTAATTCTTGGTAAAAGCCCGAAACTGATATAGCAAGAAATGTGTGCACACACTTTTATCTGTCCATTCAGGCACTGCAGTACTTCAGATACGGGGACAAATACCTCTTTGGCTCTGTCCTGGTTAAGCTGTCCTGTTTTCTGCATTGCTAAGACCAAGGTTAAATCCCCTGTGGGCTAATGCTTGGCTGTCCATAGTCTGGAAGGCCTGAGTATTTCTGTATGTCACTAAAGGCTTTTAATGGGCATTATATAAAATTAGGCATAGCTTCTTTTGTGATTTCCACTGTTGTCAACATTGTAATTAGAATATACAAGAGAAAGATTTTCTCAGAGTGCTACCTTGAAATGGTAAGTGTCTCACTCAAATTCATTATGCAGAAGCTTCTTCATTTCATACTGGTCATGAATTTCACACTATGTTACAATGCTTACAAGAAGTTATTGATGCCAAAAATGTTACATTGCAATGAATCTGAGTTTAGAGGCAAGTTTACTGACACTGGAGGAAGTAGTCTCATGGATTTAGAGCCCCATGTCCTCTCCTTCTAACAATGTTTCTTTGGATACTTGTTTCCTAGCATCTCCCAATTTTGGCCAGGGAAATCTGCAGGATGCAAGAGAAAAACCTTGTAGTACTTGATGCCTTGATAGACAGAATTGCAGAGAAACAGAAAGCCTCTTCACTGGGTGTGGCGTGGGTTGGTTTTTTTCCCTTTAAACAGGTAGACATATAGATGATCTCAGCATGTTCCTGGTGGTGTTTAAAGCTGCCTGAATTCCTTTGTCTAGCTCTCTTGCTCGGTAAGTGCATTCCAGCTGAGCATCTATTGGGCCATTAAAGCTAACTTTGTTCCTTTTTTTCGTTTTACACAAACACAAAAGATTGATTTGCCTTTACTACAGTTAATCAAACTCAATAGAGAGCTAAATAAATAAGCAAGGAAAATGGCCTTCTTATCCATCACGGAGAGCAAATGTTCTGATTAGGCAGGGACTGCAGAGAAACCCAGCTGGGATAAGTGTTCACCATGTTTGTTGTGCATGGGAGTCTGCCTACCCAATGGCAGAATTTTCTTGCATGACAACCATTTGCAGCTTGGACCACTTGATGTGGCATTTAAGTGAAGTTCAGTTCGAATTTAATGGGATCCCAGGAGGCATTTGTTATGTTCAGCAGCTCAGGAGGTTGAAGTTTACCTGGCTTCATCAATACTTGATGGACCAAGTATGTGTTTTAAGCTGATGGGTATATGTTTGCTGGGAGTATTTTGTAGATCTTTTTCCTTGTTTGAGTTAGGATTAGAGAAGAATAGACAAACTTCTGTCTCTAACTTTCCTAAATTTTCCCCAGTGATTTCTGGGGGTGGTGGGACTGATTTGGTTGCTTGTTTACCTTTTTGTTACGTGGTTTTTGCTAACATGCAGTGTGAAGTCAGTTCCCTATCTCTGCAGTAAAGTTGTTAGTCTATTCACATTTCAAAAGGAAAGAAAAAAAATGTTAACGATAGAAAAGCATGATTTTTAAGCATCAGATATTTGGCAGAGGTATTCCTGGATGGAATAATGTCTAGAACTGTTTAACTTCATTTTTTCTAGATTTGATCCTGATAATGTTAGTGTGTTAGTATGTTAATAAGTTAATGGTAATATATAACTTTTGTTGTGTATACAGATGTTTCTGTACTAGCTGCTGACAATCATTTATGTCCTATGTTAAGGGAGGAAGGACGGACTTGTGGTTAAGAGGCTGTCACTGTTCCTGGGAAATCTGTGTTGTACCGCAGCCACCTTTGAGACCTTCTCTGTGTTTATGAACTTCCTTATCGTTCATAAACTAAAACTATTTATGGTCTTTTTTTAGCAAGCATGTTGTATGTGTGCTTATATATAGGCATGTAGGGGCTGTTTTCCTTTGTTAACTGTTCTGACTGTATAATGCTATTCAGGGAGCAGTTCTAGGTGCTGATACGTACCTAGTGGGCCAGGGTTTATTCTGCATTTATTTATTCTGTGTTACGTTTATTCTGCATTTAAATGTGTGTGGCAACCTCCTTCCCCTTGTGAACTGATGTGTGAATCCTGTGAGTAACAGTATTTAAATGCTGTTTCCTAAGTGTGTGTTAATGTTTGGAAGGAAAGAGAAATATTTGTCTGGAAAGAGTAGTCTAGTGCATTAATGCGAATATTCAAAGATAGTTGTTTATCTTCTTGGACTCAGAGGTACTTACAATAATTGCAGAAGTTGTTTTAAGGCACATTTATTCAGACTGATTATGTTTATTGTTACTTTATGAATAACATACCCTGTCACATTAGATTTTAAGTGCCACAGTTTGGACCATAGAACAGGGTATTTTCTCCTTTATGAGTTTTATCATTGCATATGCCAACTGTTTGCGGCCTGCATAATAATGAGTAGCAGAAATTAAGAGAGAAGCAGGGAAGGAGGCAAAGAACTCCCCAATTTAAAAAAATGACGGCGGTTGCTGTACACCCCCGAGGGCTGGCTTACCGATCGCCTCCCGTTCGACGCTGGGAGGGATGCTGTGGGCTGGCGCGGCACTTCCGTGCAGCCAGGGCACAGCGAATACCCCTCCGCCATCGTTTGCTGGGCTGGGCTTTTGCAGATCGGCCGTACTGTCACTTGCCATCAGTGACAAATAGGTGAACGTGCTCAGATTTTCTCCAGGGAAAGATGTCTGCTGGGAGAAGGTCTCCCATATCTCTAATTTCTCATTAAGCCTCATTTGTAAGAGACGACAAGATCCCAGCACTAGGTACTACGGCAATAGGAGTACTGCTTTAAAAATAGAAGCAGGACTTGCGGGGGTTTATTAATGAGCACATAAATAGAAATGCCAGTTAAACTGCATATGTGACTGCCTCTTTGCTACATAGTAACCTTACTTTACAGATTTGTTTCTTTTAAATCATGTGTTGGGGGGGGAGTGTAATATGGTGTGCAGATTTTGACGCTTAAGAGATTGTCATTAAAGCGACTGTGCTGTACTTAGTTATTTATTTCTTGCTCAGAGTGATCCAATCAATAACAGAACAAAATCAAATACAACTCCCTCCCCTCCAAGGAAGAAAAGACAAGCTAAATAAAGATGTCCAGGAGAAAATGCCAGCAAACGACATATTGATTTCCAGCAAAGGAGCAAAGTGTAAATGAAAAATATTCTTCTGACACAGTTATTAAGTGCAAGCTAGCACGCAAAGAAAACCCATTTACTCTTACTAGAGGCTGAGTCTTCAAAGGGCAGCTGATTCATCTCAGATCATTTGAGTCTCTAACTTTCTGAAACATAGGCTTCCCTTTACTAAATGTAAAGGATTTTTCTGTGCTTAGGCTTTGCTTTGAGAATGTAAAATGTTTGCTAAAATTCTGATTGTATGCCAAGTAAGCAGGGAAGTTGTTTTCTCCCCATTTTATAGCAGTATAAACAGAAGCATGAGGAAAGGAGGCAATTTTCCTTATGTCAGACAGTGAATTTATGACAATATCAGGAATATAAAATCAAGTAACATGAGGACTCTGATTCAGTGTCCTTGGCAATTTGGACTGGGGCAATGTAAGAAGTTACTGCTCCCCGGTGGTCTGCCTTGCCCTTCTGCTGGTGAAGTAGATAACATGCTGTTCTTCAGCAAGTGTAGTTCATAGCCCAGCACATTAATAAAATTATTTCTGTGGCAGTTTAAGTTAATACATCAGACTGTGTGCATAAGGGGCTAGGGTCCGCACCAGCAGGATGATAAATTCTAGCAATAAGCTGGCTTTTTCCTACATACATCTCAGAATCTTTATTCAGCTTTTGCTCCCTGTATCCTGCTTTAAGCAGATGCTGAGAAGTGGAGTAAGTTGAAGCCTGTGCTGCCCAGTGCATTCAGCTGGTTGTTGGTTCTTCTGAGGGGGATCATGGCACAGGGGAGACCACTCTGAAACTATTTTCAGAGCATTTCCTAAAGGAAATGTCTTCCATTTGAAGACTCTTGGATAAGCATTGGGGAAAAACACTTTGCAGACTGATGCGATTTTCTGAAAGGCAGACTCCTGAGCAGTGCCTGAATTTCAGCAGTTTTGTCCTTCCAGCAGCTCTCACTGATTTCAGGGTGGGAGTTGTTGTGGGATCAGCTGTAATAGCTTAATTTTTAGGATTAAGCTATTTAGTTAATTTAGTTCACGATGGGTACACCCAGTGTACCTTTCTTATGGAGTTTTCACCTGCATCACCGCCATCTGCATAACCAGAGTTACACTTAAAAGAGGGCTGACAGTTTCTGTTTCAAGTGACAGGTTTGTTTCAATAAGAAATAAAAATACAATAGGGAAGGGGAACAAGCTGTATCTAATGATGAAAAGGACACTCAATGTGAAAATCCTTCCTGTGTGATTACTCCAAGAGGCACTATAGTCAGATAATGACTTCAATGTATAGACACACAACCTTCATCTTAAGGTACTTCTTTGGAAGAAGGCAATAGGTTGGTAAGGGGGGGAAAAGAGTCTCTTCTCATGCCAAAGCTGTATCTTTTGTGTTTAAGCCAAGAAATTACATTTTACAGTCCAGTTCAAAACTCTTGCAAATCTTGAGGGTTACACTGAATAGTTTGGAAAAGACTTGCCAGTTGATCCTTTACCAGATCAAGACGAAAGGAGCACTGTTCTATTAGGAAAGGAAAGAAACAGAAAAGCAAGCGACTCTGTGTGCATATGTAATCAATAAACAACCAATCTAGTTTCCTGGAAATGAAATTTTATTTATTTATTTAGCTCCTAAATAGTGTGTAATTTCTTCAGGCCAAGAAATAAATTGAAAGGATTTAGAAGGATTTGCTTATCAGCAGAACACCACGTAGCATTACATTCCTTCTGCTTTTGGGAAGGTACATTGAAGTTGCGTTAAGCTGCTGTGGTTCAATACTTCTCTTTCCCCTGTCAGGGTGCCTTGAACAACAGACGGATTAATCCTCCCCACTTCCCTTTCTCCCCTCTTTACCCTCCCTTCTCTTTCTCTCTCTTTGCTCTCCCTTCTCATTCTCTCTCAGCTCACACTCCCTTGCAACATCATCACCCTTCCCACTGCCAGCAGACAAAGACAAAAGGCCAAAACATGAGTTTTCTCCATTGTCTTTGCACAGCTTAGGGACAGGACAAAGTCCCTGAAATTTGGCATCAAACCTGGTCAAGAAGAGTCAGACTTCACACTCTTAAAGAACTATTGATTCTATTGAGACAGGCTTTTGGTTTTCAAAGGACTAATTCAGCTTTCAAGGCTCTTTTTAAACATGACTGCCCATGACTCTGGATTGACACACAACTGGGGGGATTATTTTTTGCTTTCTCTTACTTAACTGGCTAGTTACTTAATCTCTTGTCTGCCGTAGTAATGGACAAATGGCTGATTTTGTTAAGGGGTAGCTCTCTCATGATCCCTACTTAATGATAGAATTTGACAGCAAATCAGCTTTTATGTCCAGCCAGGAACACGCAGCCAGGAAATGCACTTTTGCTGGGCTGCCATTGAAGGGTATGTGCCTGCTGGTTACCTACCAGCTCCTGGCCGGTCAGGGTCCTGGGGACATAAGGCTGGATTTGTTCCCGCGGTCTGACCAGGTCTACAGCAATGATATCTTCTTGCTCTGAGTACAACTAGCCGAAAGGCTTTACTGCCTGCTTTGGAATGACAGAGAGAAATGCATAATGATGTGTTTATATTACAGACTGATGGAGAGGATGCAAATACCAAATTGATTTAGAGTGAATTAGATTGAACTGAAGATAGATGGGGTGAGTTCTTCCCCACTAGGGCATATACACTAATGGTATTCATACCTGAATGGCTTGGGCAACTGCTTAATCTCAGTACTAGTGGTTTCTGGTATTTCCGTGGGGAGACTTCTCCATAGTTAATAAAGATCACTATTGAGATTTTTCTTGCTGAAAATAATCCTAGGTTTTTTTAGCTTAATTTTATCCACTACTTTTTTGAAGCACCCTGAATAGTTCATCTTCCTTCCTCATGTTTATTACACCCTTGTGACACCTGTAGGCATTTATCATACCTTTATTCCTTGTTAAATCAAGCTCTGTTGTTTAGTTTTGCTAAGCCTGTCTCATCCATTCATCTCTCCAGTTCTTTCATCTTTTCAGTGGCTTTTCTCTGAATTGCCTCCAATTACTCGAAATCTTTTGGCATTGAATTGTCCGAAACTAAATGTAATAAGCTATGCTCTCTTGCTGTAAATTGTTGTAGCCTGATTGAAATCAGTGCCAATTTAAACCAAGACAGGATTTGCCCCCCCTTGTTTTCGTATTAACCTCAAATGAGCTATATGAAGAAAAATTATTAGCTTCATGTTCTTTGATGCATTGCCTCTGCAGAGACAGAAACAACTTCAGCACTAGTGTGTGGGGGTGCAAAGGGCTTGCACTTCATTGTGGCTGTGGCTGTGCTGTGATAAGAAAACACATGTTGTACTATCCAGTGCTAATGAGTTGGAGAGCATTAATACCCTTTAACAACAGATAGTAGATCCAGGACTCTCCTTAAAAGTTTATACAGTCCCAAATTGCAGCTTCTTTTATAATACCTCATTATGATTTTTGCCACATTTCTAACGTTTTCCCATTTGTATGGAGATTCTATCTGTATGTAGTAGCTTGAATTTGTCCAGGCTGAGTCTCTGAGGTCTGCTATACTGTAATGACCTCCAGGGTATTTTGCAAATAAAGATTAAATAGAAAGTGAGAAACAAATATAAGGTGTAGAAAGGACAGATGAAGGATTCCCATTTAATGGGAATAGTGTGAACAGAATACAAGTTCTTTAAAAACCCCAGTTAGCAAAGTACACAAGGTTGAGGTATTCAAGCTAGAAGTGACACTTAATGAGACAGACATTTCCTCTGCTGTCTTCTTTTGACAAGGCAGCCAATGCCTTCAGCCCGTTCTTTGCCAAGAAACATCTTGGTATCTGGAAGACAGAACAACATCACCAACATTTTGCCATTTGGGGGGGGGCCATTCGTACTGTATGCTGTTATGCATAGAAGACAGTACATCGCCCATATTCCATAACAAATTTGAGATATTTAGAAAATACAGCAGTGTGGGAGCAGTGGAGGGAGTCAAGTGGTCAGATTTAAGAAAGGTTTGTTGAGTTTCACCTCTGTGCATTTTAAGTGTGAAAGGCAAATGCACTGCTCAGATTAATACGACTGTATTTCTTCACTGTTGGGAAGGTATTTGTGCGTGGCATTTTGTGGTGGTCGTATTTCAAGAATGACTGTAAATTGTGGTTCCTTAGTGGCAAAGAGATTTACGCTTCTCTCACAACAAAGCATTAAGTGTTGCTTTTCAAATAATGGTGTTGAATTGGAAGTAATGCGTACAGTGTGCAGAAGAGTTTCAAACAAAAGGCAAGTAGGAAAATTGAATCCTACTTTACCGAGTGAAGCAACTGCCAAGTATGTACTTCTGCAGGAATTTCTCTGGGGTTTGAATTTATGGGTCCTTGTCTTTTCTCTCCCACTGGAAGTGAAAACTCCATCATTCTTGGGTGCGTTATTTATAATTTCATAAAGCTGTTCTGTGACAGGACTTATTTTACTCAGCATGCTTAATCTTTCTCAAATAATGGTGCACCCAAAGAGCAAGGTGTCAGAAAAACTTTGCAGTTGGGAAAAGGAAGATTCAGCACCTGCCATTTTGTGTAGAACAAAGGAGCAAAGGTTGTGGATCTGACACATAAAATAGAGCTTTGGGCACTTGGAAGGTAGGACAGGAATGGAGTCATCTTGAGCAGGTCTCGCCACTCTATCTCAACTTCCTTTGCGCTTTACATCCCACATCAGTATGTACAGTGTAATGAACAAAGATGTAGAACCATCACCATGGCAAGATTGAAGAGGCCCTTAGAGTGAATAATTAGGAGGAGGTGATTACAGAACTAGTAATTCATGGAAAGGAATGGGGAACCAATTCAGTGAAATTGAAAGAATTTGAAGGTAAATATGCCCATAAATCCTCCAGGGTGGACTCAGAGTTTAGCACTTTCTCCTACCCTGGTTTTATTCCAAGGCAATTTCATTAAACACTAGAGAGAGGGAGAGAAAAAATAATAATATAAATGCCATAAAAAATCTTTCAGAGGAAGGAATAAAAAGGGTTCCTGCCAGAGAGAGATTTTATTGAAAGTTATTATAATACCTATCTTTAGTTTTATGGCCTTTAATACAGGGCCAAGTAATTTCAAAGCTGGGATTCTTTAAAAATGAAATACATATTTTAAAATAGTGTAGTATGAATTATTATTTTTAATATAGAATTTAGCTAATATATGGAATAGAAAAATATTTTCTCTCTCATGTTCTTTCCAATGAAAACACAAATATCATTTCCATCATAGCACACAGAGAAGTTTCATTACTATCATGTTGCCTGTACATAAGAATGTTTAGCATTTACCATCTCTGGATCACTGGGCAGACACTAAAGAATTAATCCGTTTACCTCCCTTGGGGCCAACGGGTGAGTATAATCAGCCCCATTTCAAAAATTGGGAAAGGGAACCAGAAATGGAATAGCTAGTTTTGCTTACTGCCTCATAGTGAGCCGTTTCTGATGAGAAGAAATTGTGTTGGTGGAGAGATTTCCTGTCTTGTGGAAACAGCAAGTTTAATAATCATCGAGTGAAAATTCTCAGCTCCAGGAGGGTTTTGAAAGGTACAGATTCCAGTTACAAGAAGTTATGGTCTTCTGGAGGTTTCCTCAACTCTGTTTCTGTGGTCAGGAATTTACTGCTCTTTTTCACTGAAATAGCTTTATTCCTCTGGGATGATTCAGATGTTGGTATCTGAGCAGAAGGTGCATGGAAAACCAGTATGTGATGGGACTAGAAAATCAGTTAGTGGTGAATTGTGGTGGAAAGGACTGAGATTAAAAATACAAGATAGGAAATGGCAAGACAGATTAGTGTACTTATCTTTTCTGTGGTTTCTAGAGATCTTGTTAATGACCTTGATTCAAGTTAACACCACTTCTGGAGGTTTTTCTCTTTCTCTGACCCTCATTTTTATACACACAAAATCAGCAGCATGGGACAAACAGCAATCACAGAGCAAGAAAAACTGGACTATCAGGGGAAATAGCATGCAATGGAGAAAAGGACAGAGATTAATTGATAGAATCAAGTGTGGAACCACTCATGAAAAAGTGCAGATACAGGTCAGAGTTAGCAGGGTTGGTGAGTATTGTACATCACACATTTGCCTTTTGTCCGAGTCTGGCAGACTGTGCACTTCTCTGTTCAGAAGCAACACAAGCTGCACAGGATTTTATAGAAGGAATCCTAGAACACATATCTAAGAGTGCAGCATAAATATGTTGCATGTGCTGTCCTTAAGTTGCTTATTAGATGGGAAATTGATCAAGAAGATAAACAAGGGCCAGGCTTCATGACTTTTCATCTTCTGCTCAGAACTCATCTTGGCTTCAAAATTCTTTATCCCCCAGTGTTCAGGATCTGTCACATGTGAGAGTGGCTGGGAGGCCGTAGAGGCTCGCCTTGCCCAGCACCCCACTGCTGGCACTGGCTATGCATGGGACTTTGGGGAGAGAGTCCTGAACAGGACAGTGCAAATAGCGATACTTCTTTGGTCTCCAGTGTCTGTGGCACAGGGACTTCCCAAGCTAAGTGTGGGGTATTTAGTAGCGCTGGATGGATGGTTTTACCTTTAATTTGGCCGACAACTTCCAAAATGCATTTAGACCTTTATTACCTACCGGTATCCTGTTGCAAGGAGTTCCCCAGTTTAAAAAAAAAAAAAACAAAAAACAAAAAACAACAACAAAAGAAAGTTTGTAAAGAAATATCACCTGTACATTTCTGGTTTCATATGATGAAATAATAATAAGCAAGAGGAAAAAAAGAGTTGTAAAGGAACTCCTTATTCTTTACAAATACTGAATTGCATTGTCAATTCAATTGGATCTGATTCCAAGTTAATGTTGCATGAAATCCTTAGATATGAGCAAGTACGTGGATAAGTATAGCAGTTGATAAGTGACAACCACACATTGTTGTAATTTTTATATTTATTTCCTACTTGAAGCAAATCATGACTCTTCTTCTATGAGACCCTACATGTGAATTGTCAGACCTTCAACTAAGAGCAAAATCCATATGCTCTGAATTCAACCTGGAAATCACAACCGATTGCCAGGGTCTTAGCACTGTCTAGGCAAGGTCTTCTAGTCATGATGGATAATTTATTCTTTATTCACAGTGCTATTCTTAATGATTTTTTACAAGTACTTTAGACAACTGTAATGTAAATCTCCAGTTTCACTAGCTACATTTCACCTGCTTAAAAAATTTCTTGCCGTATATTTTTGTTGACTTATTGTGCTAAATTACTTTACAGTGGTGCAATTAAAAACTAATATCTTTCTGCCCAGGGACAGCTGCATTTCACTGTTGGAGGATGTGATCGCTGTTTGTATAAGTTATAAAGTGATTTGGTGTCCTCTAGGATAAATAAAGCTTTATAAAATATATGTGACAGGACCAGAAGAATTATAGAAAGTAAATTTATATGTTGTGCATTCCTCCTTTCTTGACCTCTCACTGAACAGACAAACTTTTAAAGCCGGCTTGTTTTAAGAGAGAAGTCACCAGGATTTCAACAGTTATTCCGTTTTCTATGACTGAAAGAAGATGCTGAAAAATGACCTTAGCGTGTAAGGCAGGAAATTGCTTTGTACAAGTCACCTCCGGTTCCTTTTAATCTTGTGTCGTGGTTTAACCCCAGCCAGCAACTCAGCACCACGCAGCCGCTCACTCGCTCCCCCCCCACCCAGTGGGAT
>JAVKLA010000031.1:643341-708601 GCA_034782735.1 Sagittarius serpentarius | reverse complement strand
TCTCCAGGGACTTCCCCTGACTGCCATGACTTTTCAAATATCATGGAGAGTGGCCTGGCAACTACATCAGCCAGTTCACTCTAGACTCTGGGATGCATCTCATCAGGTCCCATGGACTTATGTATGATCAGGTTCCTCAGATAGTCTCAAACCTGATCTTCTCTTGCGATACGAGGGACTTTGCTCCCCCAGTCTCTGTCTTGAGGTCTGTCCAGTGGAGAGGTGTGGAAAGAGAGATTGCTAGTGAAGACTGAAGCAAAAAAGCTGTTGAGTACCTCAGCCTTCTCCTCATCTGCTATTGCCAGTCTTCCGGTCTCCCTTGTCAGAGGGGGCACGCTTTCCTTAAGCTTCCTTTTCTGGTTGGCATACCTGTAGAAGCCCTTCTTATTGTTCTTTGCGTCCCTTGCCAAGTTCAGCTCCAGCTGCGCCTTAGCCTTCCTGACCCCATCCCGACACAACTGGGCAGCATCCCTGTACTCTTCCCCGGATACCTGTCCCAGCTTCCACTGCCTGTGCATTTCCTCCTTACCCTTCAGTTTGACCAGCAGGTCTCAGCTCAGCCATGCCGGTCTCTTGCCTTTCCTGCCTGATTTCTTACACCTTGGAATCGAGAGCTCCTGCGCTCTATGGGAAGCCTCCTTAAAGATCTGCCAGCTTGGTTCTGCCCCCTTGTCCTTGAGGACAGTTTCCCAGGGAGTCCGACTGACTAACTCCTTGAAGAGCTGGAGGTTTGCTTTCCTAAAATTCAGGGTCTTGACTGTACTCTTTGCCTGACCCATATCCCTCAGGACTGCGAATTCCACCAGTGCATGGTCACTGCAGCAATACAGAGGGCATAAAACTCTTCATCTGCCCTGAAGAAACATTTACTTACAGTTGAAAGCAGTCCCTCTCTTATCTGTATGGGAATTTCGCTTGTCCCAGTACGTGTTCAAAAACCTTCTGGTTTCTGTGCCTGAAACATGATGCTTTTCTCTGGTATGAGTACAGGACTGTCTTCTGGACTGAGGCTCAGATATTCATCAAAGCTGAAGCCAGGGTCCTGACTCTGTGCTTTTGAACACAGCTCTGTGGTGGTATTTTGGTCACTTAGCCACTCTCAAAGAATGAAGGATTTGTAAGGGAAATGTCTTTACTCCTAACTAGGAAGCCCTGTGCCATCATGAAGAAAGAAAGCATTTATCTCTTTCCAGTCAAATGAGGAGTGCCCCTACAGTCTGATGTCACTGAGACTTCAAAGCCTTGAGGATTATAGTTATGCTTTCCTGACAGCAGCTGCCCTTCTTCCCATTTAAGCATGTCCATTAGTGCCGTGCTCTGGCACCAGGCAGGCTGGATGCTGGTGGCTGGGCAGCTGATTGGGATCATAGCCCAAACTGCTCATTGCACTACTCAAAACAGTAAGAGCCAAGCACACCAGTTAGCCTGAAGCCCATAATGCAACCTCTTGAAACGATCTGTAGGGCTTAATCCTAGCTCCCTGGCTAGACACAGCCCGTGTTTCTTCCCTGGTGCAGTTGCCAGCTTTCCCTTCTGATCAGCCCAACAATTTCCTAGGTGATTTTTTTCCAGAGAAATTTGTTCTGTGTTTCCCAAAAAGCTTCATGTGTCATAAGGTTGGCATTGTCTAATCAGACTGGTAAACCTTTCCCATGAGGGACTGGAGACAGCAATAGAGATAACTAAAATGTACAGTTCTTCACGCTGGAAGTTACCCAGTGTTTTGTAGCATACCACAAAGAAGGACATTGAGTTGCTGGAGCGTGTCCAGAGAAGGGCAATGAAGCTGGTGAGGGGTCTGGAGCCCAAGTCTTGTGAGGAGCGGCTGAGGGAACTGGGGTTGTTTAGCCTGGAGAAAAGGAGGCTGAGGGGAGACCTTATCGCTCTCTACAGCTACCTGAAAGGAGGTTGTAGCGAGGTGGGGGTCAGTCTCTTCTCCCAAGTAACAAGCAATAGGACAAGAAGAAATGGCCTCAAGTTGGTCCAGGGTAGGTTTAGATTGGATATTAGGAAGAATTTCTTTACTGAAATGGTCATTAGGCATTGGAACGGGTTGCCCAGGGCAGTGGCGGAGGCCCCATCCGTGGATGTTTTTAAAAGTCGTGTAGATGTAGTGCTTAGGGACGTGGTTTAGTGGGGGACTCGTCAGTGCTAGGTTAAATGATTGGTCTAGATGATCTTACAGATCTTTTCCAGTCTAAGCAATTCTATGATTCCATGATTCTATATACCCATACACAGGAGACATATCCTACAGGTATGGTGTCTGTATCTATAATTCACTGGCCTGTACCCATCCACTTCAGGCTCCTGATTTATGGGCTAGGACAATCAAGCTTCCACCCATGTAAGCTGCAGAACCGGGTACCTGCAGGCTGCCTGAGTTAGAGATTTATTTGTAGAAAACAAGAAGAATCTCTCTTCCAGGAGTCTACAAGCAGCCAGCGCAGTACAAAAAGCAGCATGCTGGAAGTGAAGGAACCTTGACTGAAGAAACCAAGAGAAGTGCTGATTTGGCTCTTGTCCTCCATAACCTCCATCAACCTTCTTGAAGCACACAGGGAATTTTCATTCCTCTCCACAGAGAAACATCCCCTGCCAATCCAGTGCCCATTTACCCCCAGTCTCTACCTCTGTCAAGCAGGAGCTCTGCTCCATTTCTCATGCCGTGAACAAGAAATGGCTTTTAAATTTGGATGTATCCCTCAGAGTACGCAGAGAAGTAGGTTTCCCATCTCACAGGCTGAATACCATACGGACCCAAAGGAAGGGGACTGATCCACAGCACTTCGCAAGGTGTAATAGCATCATTCCTTTGATGGAATTTCCTAGCTACAGGCTTATGGCCAAAACAAAACCAAATGAACAAGTTTTACTAATCAATCATGCAGATGATTTACAGGAATTTTTGTTTTCTTTTTTTATATTAGGAATTTATACTGAGTTTGGTTTTCAGCATATTGATCTTTTTTCCTATGTGAACTCCAAAGGCCCCACCCGTGAGGATATTTTATCTATATATGCACTATATATACAGTGTGCATATATATCTGTATCTATATGTGTATATCCTAAAGTAATAAATGACCAGTATCAGCAGTAGCCCCTGTCATCCAATCACATGTTTACACAGAAATTCATGCCTTCATCTAACCCTGGCATCCGCTGGCGTGGCCAGATGCATGATATTGTTCTTTCTTGGTGAACAAAGCACGTTAATTTCTTTTTTGTTAGAGTTTTTTCTTTCTTCCTTTTATTTATTTGTTTGCTTTTAATTGATAGTTTCATCTACCAATTAGCCTTGGGGTAGGGTGGGGCAGGGAGAATAAAAAATTATACAGGTATATCCATCGATATATACACACATACTCCGTGTATATATAGATAGATATATACATTGTATATATTTGAAGAACATTTTCTGTCGTTTCACCTCATCTTGTGCCGCATGAATTTTTGGTGATTGATATTTCAGTTTCTTTTATATTTCTTTCCCTTTTTTTTGGCTCGTAATGGTGCCATACTGCTACTTTTTAATTTTTAAAATCATTGCTGTACTTTTCAATTTATATTTTTGGAGTTCTTCCAACAAAATAATGATTTAATCATCTCAAGAAAGAGATATAGATCTGCAAACCAATAAAGGCAACAAAATCTTTTCTTGCCATCCTTAAGAAATCCAATTTTCAGACATCCCAAGAAAGTTGTGTGCAAAAGAATGAAGATTCTTACCCCTCCTTTCTTTTTACTTTCTCTTCTCCCAACCCTTTTTTAAACTTCTGCAAAGTCTCTATCCTGTCTTTTCCCTTTTCCCTTTTTTTTTAATTGAGTTCAGAGAAAAAACACCCAGAAGGAAAAAAAGACTCCCCTTTACCCCTGCGTTCTCCCAGGAAAAATTCTTCCAACAAGGCAAGCCCTTCAAACCGCAGATGGCATAAAAAGAATTTTATTGCAATGCAGAGTATCTGTCGTATCTTTTGTTTCTGGGTCGGTGCAAGATCATTTTATGGCATGCTGTAGTTTAACTGATTTAACTAACCATGGCCTTCATTAATCGGTGCATGGGCTGTGATGACGCCATCTTGTGTTTCATCAGAGCTACGCATTCAGGCTAACCCAGCAAGTCCGTAGTGTATGATTTGGGGGGATATCGTTTCAATTTTAATTTTTAGTTGTATTTTAATTTCTTCTTTTTGGAAGAGTTATGCCAGTACCATCGGCTGCTTCTTGCAGCCTCAGTGTTATGTATCTACTTTATTTTATAGGGTTTTTTGCTCTTTTTTTTATTTCTCAGTAGTGATCTTACGTCCTGTCTGTGTCCATCTGTCTTGTCAGTGTGTCTTGGAGTCCATTGGTCCAGTGTTGTTATGTGATTCTGTTCTCTGTTTGTAAGCTGATGTTCAGCTCCCCACTGCTCTGTCGTCCCTCCTCCCCTTCCCTTCCTCTTCTTCCCTCCCCACCCACCCGAGGGGGGTCCGCAAAGGGGCACCAAGCTTTGAATGACATTCTGAGTGTCACCCTGAGGCTTTGGGCTGGAAGTTGCAAAATGCCCTCACAGCTTCTTAAGAAAGACAAAGTTTGCAGCTGGAAAGTTTTCCAACTCTTATCATTTCACTCTTAGAAATGGTTTACTGGCATAATGCTAAAGTGACTTCTTATACGGCTTTTTAGGGGATTTGTATGTGCATGCTCACATCTTAAGAGTAAGAACTCCTGTTATCTGTGCTTTAGGGGCCAGAAAACACTACGCAGGGTACAGGCTGTATGTTAAGTGGAAAGTACCTAGGCCTTTTTATATCACTGTGCATGTGCAACTGAAATTATATCTATGTGAATGTATTTCTGAAATCCACAGTTCATAGTTCATTTGTAGTTAGGAGACAAAAATGTAGGATGTACTTAAGATTTCTAAGAGTAGTGCGTCTTCACTGTATGGGGTCAGTCTTCTGTTTGTCACTGTGTGATGTCTGCCCCTTTACTGATAGTGGTAAAAACTGTCTTGCTGATGTTTACTTGTATAACTTGAACACAATTCTGGAAACACATCTGGAGTGTCTTCTGCCATATTCATCATAAATGTGCAATAATGCGTAAAGCAGAAGAAAACAAGCTGAGTTTTCAGGTGTCTGCTTAGACTTGAAACACTATTTAGAAAAAACATCCTTTGGCCCGTACAGTGGTACATTTCCTGGTATCCTTAATTCTGTTCCCAGTTAAAGGTTAAAGCCATGTTAAAGGCTAAAAAAAGGCACAGAAGGCCTCAGTGCATTGGGATACATCAGCTGGCATCAGTGTATCAGTCAAGTTAGTGGAGGAAGAGGTAGCCAATTTTCTCGCAGATAGTGTTCACGACATCACAAAAAGCATGCTTACACATACCTTTAGCCTAGCTAAAATCCCAGTTGTTTTGCAGGAATTAGTTTGTTCTGCAGGGAAGATGAGATGATGAAACCTGTAAACTTTTCTCACAAGAGCATGATACAAGGCTTACCTGTTTAAGCTAAGAGTTACCAGAAGAGGGAAGTGATGGGATACGTTCAGGTCTCCAACATGGAATTACTTCATTTAATTTTTTCATGTAACTTACCTGAGATATGTTTCCTGTACTTGCAGAGGGATAAAAAGAAGAGCGCTTTTCTTTCACCAGTAAGAACAAATGATCTTATGCTCAGTTAGTTTTCTTAATTCATATATGATCTGAGAAACATTACTGAGTGCTATTAATTATAGAAAAAATTAATGAATATTTAAAGCCTGCTTGGGTTAGATTTTAGATCTCTATGTGCTTTTCACAAGTATTCATTCCTACCGAATCTAAAGCTTTTTCTTGGCAATTGCTTAAATAAAGCAACTGCTTATAAAATTATATTATAATCAACAAGCTCATGGTTTTGGGTAATGCTGCCCTCTGTCAGATAGACCAGAATAGTCCTGTTACGAGGCTAACAGCAAAAGCAACAATCTTTTTAGCTCAAGTGGCAGGTTATTGGAGCAGAACAGTCAGAGTTTTAGCCCCCTGCCTCATGAAGTTGAGGGTGACCTTCATATTGGAGTTTTGCGATGAGTAAATCAAGTGTCCAGGCATCAGGGCAGTAACCTCCAGGCTGTGTTAAAGCTTCTGTGTCCTGCTGAATGGTTGCTTTTGTTTGCCTTATGTAGCCCCTGTGATGCCTGCGACTAGCCCTCCGCTGCAGGGAGCGAGAGGCGTACTCAAGCACAGGAGAAGCCGTGGAAGGTCCTGTTGTGCTCCGTTTTATCCCACCAAGTGTATATATGGATTTCTGGCACTTGACGTAGTTAGTTCATACTTTTGTTTTCTGTCTCAGGGCAGGCTGCTGGCTTCAGCTCTCGTGACGTTTGTCACCGAGCAAGGGAGAGAGCCGAGGGTCGGGTTGTTAGAGCCAAGGATAAAAAGCCTGAACGCCGGTGTGCCGCTCCCCACTCTGCTGTTGACTCCTTCTGTGACTGTGCATCTATATAGCTCATTTGCCTACCTGCAAGGCAGGGTAAATGAAATACTTTGTAGCTGAATGAGGTGGAGATGAAGGGAAAGGAGGAGGTTTAGTTAATATTTGAATGGACTTTGATGTTCAGGTGCAAATTGCTGTGCAATGCACTAAAATGTTACTGTACTGCTAACTACCAAAAATGTACAAACAAACTATGTTATTTTTAAGGTTTTAGTACTAAGTGCTACCTTCACTTGCTGTGACAAGTAACATTATTGCATATCTTTATGAAGTAGATACAACGCCTAATCTGTTAATGCAGAGAGAAGCAAGTGAGAGATACAAAAGCCAAATATTTTCGTGTCAGGGAACATTGGTGTGGCATCATTTTCATTAAATACCACTTTTTCCTCTAGAGTTAACACACGCAATGGAATGAACCATGCTCAGGCTACATAAATTAATGTCATGAGTGGACTGCAATATACAGATCTTTTATATCAGCACTTCCATCACTTGAACTTGCATCCTGATCAGAAATTTGTTTGAAAAACTTCACAGTTTCTCCAGACTGACTTAGCTGGTGTAAGTTTCCCTGGTTTTGCATTTAAGATCAGGAGGAGATCAGGATCAGACCCACAGTCTGGCTACCTTGCCCTTGCTGCCTTCCAGTCTTTTTTTAAAGCGTGTTCTCTAAACTCGAAGCCATGTGCACTGTCACATTCTGGCAATCCCTCTAGTGCTGTGCCTATGTTATCAAGCTGACACATGTCTAAAATACTAAGATATGATATTTTCAACCTGCTGGGACTTGCTTTTTGTCCCTGTTAGCTTTGATTTTCAGCTTCATAAAATATATGCCAAAGAAAGAAAAAATAGCCAATGACACATTCGGTGGAAAAGAAGAGCTAGCATATGACTCAGGAACAGATTTTGCATCAAAAGCAAATGTATGTATGTTAGATCCTTAAATGTCTATAGCAACTGATTAGTTGGCTTTAAACAAGAAGAAAATAGCTGATTTCTGAAAGATATATCTGTTAGAGAAAAAACATGTTGAGCATTTACAGATACTAGGGACAGAGATACACTTTTGCTTACAAAGGATTTTATTATATATTTCTTTTGGTCACCATGCCTAGACCTGAAGGTGCCTTATGTACCAAAGGTACAGATGTTCACATGAACTACAATGCCTAGAATGATACCTCAGTAGAGCAGGAAAACCTATTCTACTTCCATTTTCAACCCAAGTAGATCATGAGATACCAAAACTTATAATTATGTCAGAGGGGTTATTACCTTGCCTTCATTCTTTCTCGCTGTTTCAGTTCCAATTTATTAATCACAAGAGCTAGAAATCAGTGCTTTATCCCAACTGTAAGCAGCTGGGAATCCCAGTCCCTGAGTGAAGTGTTAACACTTACCTTAAATGCTATGTGAGAAGCAGGAGCCAAAGATCATACCAGTTTTGAAACTAGGAATAGAAGCAAAAAAATAATCAGACTGACTTGATTTGAAATCTCGGATGTCCACTAATTCAACAACATATTTTATTCTGCATTTTCATTGCGCTAATAAATACATTATTAAAACCTTACAAAAGAGCCGCACTCAAGGACTCTTTTTTCTACTTCTGCTGACTCTGACAAAACCTGAAGTTGTTTGGTCCTTTGGGGTGGTGGATCATCAGCTCCTCTTTTGGCATTCAAGAGAAATTACAACTATTTTACAGACAAACATACAAAATCCAAAATTAGCTTCTTTTCGAGCAACAAGAAAATTCCAAAGCTTTTGTCTCTTCACTGGTTTCACTCCATCTCAGTATCAGAACAATAAATGTCAGAGGCATCAAAAAGGAGAAGAAAGTTCTGTCTTTGTGGGACAGCAGAAGTGCAAAGCAATTTTGTGCTTAATTTATTTTTAATTTTTTTTACTGAATGTCAATAAATCTTTTTTTCCCCTGGTACTGAAACCAGTATGACTGATCTTAGATACTAGTTTTAGTGACTACTAATTCTCACTGCTGAAATCTTGGGGGCTTCATAAATTTTATATTTGACAGATAAAAAGAGCAAAAATAGACCTGTAATTAGGTCAGGGTATTTTCTAGTGTATCAAAATATTGTTTTAGTTTCTTCTTCTGACTTCTCTCCATGAAGCAAAAAGTCTACTGTGGAGTGCCTGGAGATCTGTATCTCCCCTAGAATCTGTGGTTCCTGTATGCTAATTCTTTTATTGTTGAAACACGGATCATCAATATATTACAAAGCATGTGCACGCACGTGCTCTCTCTGCATATACACGTGTGTATATTTATACATCTGTTAATGATATGTTTATGTTCTGGCTAAAAGGACCATTTGGGGGAACTGAAAGAGAGGAGTAGAATAAACTTGTTTAGGAGCTTTACAAGCAAATGCGGAACAAATAGATCGAATCTTGCCTTATCCTCTCTCTCATACTTCTGGTAAGTTCTGTTAATTCAAGTCTTCGGCTTTTGTAACTCAGAAAGCAGCTAGTACATCCCAGCATTTTGGGGGAGGTGTTTTGTGAGTGCAGGCAAGTGTGACTCTCAGGTTTGAGACCTGGGCGTAGTCTGAAGTAGAGGACCTGGGGCACACATCTGAGCTCGCAGGAGGGAGGTGCCTTTGGCGAGGTTCTGAATCACTTATCTCTGCCAGGGAGCTGGGCACTCTCAGATTGCTGTGGGGAGGGCTATGGAGGGTTTGACAGCTGGAGAGGAAGTCAAGGGACTTGGCAGTGTAGCAGGAGTATGTATGTACCTGAAACAAAAAAAAGTACTTTTTTGGACAGTAGACTGGACATACTGCCAGACCTGCCCTTATTCCCGTGGTTGATGGGTAGCCTTCCCCTGGAAAAAACACTGCAACATGGCCCACACAACAGCAGAGTGACCGACCCCTGAGCGTGAAATGATGCATGACTTTTGAGCTTTATTTTCTGATAAGATAACCGAGAGGTTTTCAGGTTTGCCTGAAACCCTTTACTTCCCATGCTTAAACATGCCATATAAGCCCAAAGGGAATACAGAGATGGGAAGGTAGTTGAAAATGTTTGTGCCCTGGTTCTTTTTTGATAAAAAGTGAAGATTTGGTGTTGCCAAAGTACTGTGGGGACTCCATTCAGTTTCCTCTGAACTGTCTCTGTCAAATCCAAAACAAGAAAATGTTATGACTCCTAAAATGCAAAATTCAACTTTTGTCTTAAAATGCCTTTCATTTTGAAATTGATGCTTTAAAAAAAAAAAATCTAAAAAATTAAAAGTTCACATTCTAACAAAGTATCTTATTACAAAACAAAGTAAACTTAAGTTTTGTAGTCATAAGTATTGTGTGGGGATTTCACTACGCTTGTCTCTTTTTTTCATTTCTGAATATATGACTAGTAACCTTCGCCTTTAACTAACTTGGGAACTTTTTACTACTCCTTTTCAGTTTTTCAGCTTCCTTTCTCCCCTCTTAGGCTCTCCAGAACGTTAAACCATACTTTTCTCCATAGGAAACATCTGTCACTAGCTCTGTACCAATTGTGTTAGAAGAATAAAACCTTTGATTACTTTTATCAAAGAAGTTAGGCCAGTATATTTCAGCATCTTCAGTTGTTTTATTCATAGCTTTTCATTATATAGTGGATAGCAATTGTAAAAGTCCATCCCTGAAGCTGTGTGATCTTTCCTGCATATGCTGTTTTCCGTATCTATCACTTTTCCCCTGGAAAGGAAAAGCAAACAAAAATGATTTTGGAGAGGGAGGGAAAAAAGTCTCCCTCACTAAGGCAATATTTTTAGAAACAGCTGGTAAAACAAACTGCAAATGTTATGCCTGGAGCACCTCTATTCTAATAACAGGATTGTTTAAAGATGAAAGCAGCCATTTGTGTGTCTAGCTCGCTCTGTTAGTAGTAATTCTTCCTCCATAGGGGAAAAGTGGTGAAACCTGGTGCAGTAGTTTGTTCCCTTTCTTACCTCCTCTGAAAAGATATTTACACAGTTCTCTGCTGAAGAACGAGTGTTCTGGTAGTGCTTTCTACAGCAAGCGCAAAGAACTGATAGCATAGGAAAAATGAACCTCAGTCATCGGTACCTCATTTACTCACATGATTTATGTGTGTTCTTTACTCATGTTATGTTTACTCATGTGATCTACTTGTGTCCCTGCCCATGGCAGGGGGATTGGAACTAGGTGGTCTTTAAGGTCTCTTCCAACCCAAACCATTCTATGATTCTACTATCGAACTAGCAGATTTGTTATTCTTCCGGTGATTTTTTTTTTCTTTGCCTCCCAGATGACCTTCCTGATGACAAGCTGCAAGTTTTCTGTTGGCCTGTCTTGTAGGTGGCAAGTGACCAAACACGAGCCGCCATTTCAGATAGTTTAAGAAACTCTTTAATAGCTGCCAGGCTTGGTGCTCCTTGGGTAAGAACACTATATTCACACGGATGTGTTTATAGTATCCTGAGGAACTGAGTAAAGTATCCTGAGCAGTTTTGTTTCTTTTTCTGTACCAAATTTGCTTAGCCTCCATTAAAGCTAATTAATTAGGAGACTGAGCACCAAATGAGGTAACAGCCATTTGGAGTACTTTTAAAAACAGACTTTTTGTGAAGGCCCAGCTTTATGATGATATTTGGAATATCAATTGGTATTGACACCTACTGCTTTTGCCTTCAAAATCCCTATAAAAGCAACATTGCTTCTTGTATTTTATTGGAATTTAATCTCTGATACCAGCTACAATTAAACATGCTTATTTAAAATGAATTTTAGTAGTTGGATCCTGGAGATGGCTGTATGTGTGAATGTCCAATAGCTCCAGCAACAATTTATAGCTATATTGCCATAATTTTTCCAGCGGCTGAGAGGAGCTTTGTGGATATTAGCGCAGCTGAGTACTTGCTTCAAAGATCTAAAATTTAGATTTATACGCTGACAAGAGATAGTTAATCCTTTCGTGGACCAGGCCCTTAAGGACTGTCTGAATGGCAGGACTTGAAACAAGACCTTGGAGTCTTAATTCTTCTTTCACTTTCAAACTTCAGTTAATCTCTCCTTCACTTTTAAACAAAGGTTGCATTTTGATCCTACAGATTTTTTAAACCTTCTGTCAGATACACACTCCAGGAGGTCATTTTTCTGGGGATCCAGTCATGTTAGGGCAATGACAGCTTTTACTGTGGTGTGTCATATTACATTAATTTTCTTATTCAAGAGAGATTTCAGCAAATGCTAAACAAGACAATTGAGCTATCTAGTGTGAAGTTAAAGATTTTAGACATCAGCTTAGAGCAGTGATCGTTGTCCCTTGTTGAACAGCCGTTCTTTATCAGTTTTCTCTTTTGTTTTGTCTTGTGCTGTGCTTTTCTGGTAATGAAATGCATAGAACTGTACACATCATTTCAGGGGTAGCAGTGACAAAGCCGTGTAGAGAGGCACTGTTATCTCTCTGCTCCATTACAGTGAAGCCTCTGCTTATACACAGCCTGAGTTCTGAAAATAGTTGGAAAGCTTAATAAGCATAGGGAACTGGTGCGGAGGAAAGAGATTCTCTGCAACAGAGGATTAAGGGATGACAAATGCAGTTTCCTTTTATAAAATCCAAGAAATCTGAGCTCTGCGTCTCTGACTGGAGCACTGGGAAAGATGCTGGAAATAGGAATTAAGGGAAATATGGTTTTTATATACGTATATATACATATATATGTATATATGTGAGTGTATAAACATCTATATGTATGTAATACATAGTACATGTATATGTATGTGTAAGTATATATTTAAAAAACATGAGTATTATTCAGTTACGTAATATGATGACAGATTTCAGGTAGTTCTAGCAAATATCTTAGGTATGAGAACAGAGGGCTGATAATATCCTGTACGGGTCCCCAGGAGATGGCCTGCATGTCACATTTCAGGTCTCTGTGATTTTACTGTAAGAAATTATGCACGTGCTCTGCCTCTCACTTGGTGCTAATGTAAGTTAGCAATAATGCATATAAGCATTATAATCAGTGTAAAACTGCTGCAGGTGAGTAGCAAATCATGCAGTTTCTGGGAGGCTACATATGATAATAGGCTTAAAATACCAGCAGCAGAACTTTTTCACCTCATTCGTCACTTGTTTATAACTCTCTTCCAAACCTTTTGTCCAGAGCATTTATGAACAGGGTGTTGATTTTTTCTTTTGGAAAGGAAGCAGTCAGCACTTGGATCCCCGTAGCGGTTTGGAACTTGAGCAGTTTGGATGCAAATTAAATACTTTCATGGTCAAAAAAATTGTGTGTAGATTCCTGTATATATGCATGTGCATGCATAATTACTAATCACTTTAACCACATGGCTGGAAGAAATGGCAGCCTGATGAGATGTTAAATGCCTTCAATTTTCACTGGGATTAATGACAGTAGAAAGTATTTAGCAGTTTGTAGGATTAAGGCTGAGTTTATGTGAGTTATATGTGAAAAAAAATGCTATGTAGAATTGTCTAGACCTTAAGCACAGTCTGGAAAAAAAAATCTATGTGGTTTAACACAGAGGAGAGACTTTAGCCGGAGCATTTCAAAGCTCAGCTGTAGAGTACAAAAGCTTGTTTTTATAAGGTGCATATCATCTACATTTTTTACTGTATTTCATTACAATGCTGTACTTTATTCTGCATGGTTTGAATACATGAGAAATGCCTGTTGGTTTCCTGAGATCAGGCAGCTTCCAATTTTCACTTACTTTTTTGAGCCCTGTTGGTGCATCCGTACTCTGCACATTAGTATTCTTGAAGAGAGCAGAGGTGAACCCCTCTTTTGCTTAGAAAATATGTTCTGTCTTTAAGGTAAGTCATTGCAACTTCCATTTTTATTTCTGCACTTGATAGTGTTCTGGATCTTCTTGGTCTTATCTGACAGGACACCCAGCCCAGTATGTCAGGTACCGTGTTTGACTGGAAATGTACTGTTAGTACTTCAGTAGCATCGTTTATCTCAAACTTCAAAAATGTTTTGCAGGTATTAAAAAGAAGCTTTTCAGACCTTTAATAAAAGGGATGAATACTGGTGTCTCCACTTCATAAATCTCGTAATCAGAGAGGTTAGAAGGATGCTTCCTTAGGTGACTTACTAATAAGCTTTAGTTGGAGAAACATGCGCAAGATTTAAGAGATACATGGAGAAAAGGATTTGTAGGGCACAGAACAGTTGCAGAGGTGGGAGGAGGAAAAGTTACTGCTGAGGTTAAAAGAAGAATTTCACTAATAAAGGGGAGGAAATGTTTCTGAATACATTTTTTTCTGTATGAAAATCCATATTTGTTAAAGCAAAAGGAACAATTTCACCCATAGCTATACCTGAATGCTGTGGATGAGCAAATAGTCTGTCCTCATCCTCACTGATATGTGTGTTTGCTTCTAGAGTCCAGTCCACTGGCTTTAATGGTTTTGTATCCTGTTGCTCCCTGCAGAGCCCACACAGTGCTGGGATTGGAGGCTGGGTTCCAATCTGTTTCTTACTTCTCCAGTGGAATCATTTACCTACGTCCAATTCACAAGTTTAGTCAGTCATATTTCTGTAAAACCACCGAAGGCAATAGGGTAGCTGCAAGGTCAATGAAGGCATGCGTTGACTTAGAGTCTGCCCTTAGGAGTGGTGATGATAGGAGACCTGAACTTGACTCTCAGATCCCAAAGCTGGGTTGGCAGAGAGTTGGTATGAAGAATATCTTTAGAGTGGGAAATAGATCAGATATTTTTCAAGTTGGAAATGCATCCACTGAGACATAATAAGCATGGAACCCTATGACAGAGTTTTCAAAATAGAATGTATTTTTCTAAGAGAAAGGTGAAGCTGAGGAAAGAGTAGAAATGAAGTGCTTTTCCAGTTAACTCCATGCACTACCTCCCTACCTATAAAGACAGAGCACATACAGCTGTCATCTTATCCCAAGGCTTAGTGCTTCTGTGCTGAATTCTTCTCTATGTAGTTATATGTTTGAATTGCCACCTGGTTCCCTTTCTCAGTATTTTTCAACTGAGATTACAACTACTAAATTACCAGACAGTGAAATAAGATAATAAAAAGGTATTGTGATGGAGCTATTATTTGGCAATGGCAACTTACGTCAAAGTTATTTATTTGAGTGTCTTGTATGGATTCATTAGCCAATAAACAAGCAAAGACAAACTTCTGAAAACACAGGGCATTCACATATCCAAGAGTGAGGCACCTAAAATTACTAGAAGTTGAGAAGGAAAGTGTCCTTTGCATGTACCTGTGTAACATGGAGTAGAAATCAAGCAGTTAATAATTTGGCTTCTAGCATGCTTCCATTTTGATGCCAGTTTTTCTCCATCATAATGTTGGTCCATGTGCCTGTCCATGCTTAGTGTCCTTTTGCAAAAGGCAAGGAAGGACCCAGACAGGCTCAAGTGTTTATAATGAGTCTTTTGAAGGTGAAAATTTTCTTCTAACTTCAAAACAGTGCTGTTCATTAATACCCTAACAAGCCAGTAAATCTCAGGGCACTAAGGTTAAAATTTGAACATGTTTTTGATTCATTCACAAAGTTCAAAGCTGCAAGTTTTGCCAAGAGCAGAATTATCCAAATAAAGTGTTTGTTCTTTTAACATAATATTTCCAGTTCCATCTCTGTTTTGTTTGCTTAAGACCATCAATTAGAATAAGAATATGAATATGAATAATGAATTCATCAGAAAAAAAAAATCTGTATGAGAAATTTTTGTGGCTTGTACAGATAAAGGAAATTAGAGACTGTGAGAAAGTAATAGACTTTCCTATTAAAAACTAACCATATAATGTCTTACTTCATAGCAAAGGAAAGCCTAATATGATAAGATTTTTCCTTTTAATTAACTTTCCATCCTATTAGACTCGATCTGCAGTTAACTTTCATTTCACAGGTATTCATGATTGTTATGCTCCTGTGAATTACTAAACCACGAAACTCAGACATGATGGTTAATAGCTATGCAAAGTCATCTTTTAGTTGATTTTCTAACGAGGACCCTAAAATTTAAACATAAATATTTCAGGTAATACAGTAAGCAGTCATATGGAAAACATATTCAAGTGTGTAACTATATATCCCTTTAAATAGTGATTCCATAGCAATCTGATGTGCCCTGGTCTATGAATATTAACACATTTTGAAAGTTAGTGTTCCAACTCCTCTAACAAAGAAAACAATTAAACATTTGTGATAGTGGGATATACTTTATCTTATCATGGTGTGAAGATAAGGGAGAAAGGATGCCAAGGCCACCTAGCTTACCAATGAGGTAAGCAGAATTAATCAGTAGCAGAAATCAGTCATCCTGAATTTTTGTTCAAAAAGTCCTTAAAGTCTGACTGGACCTGAAGAATTCTGGTGTCCAGCTCCTCAGCTTTATTCATGGATATACTATCTTTACCTGTGCTTCTGAAATACACCCAAGTATCATCATTATCATCAATATTAAAGTAAGTTAACTTTTGGAATGAGATCTGTTTTTCTTCTAATCCAATCTGTTATGAAAACAGAGCAAATACCCTTCCCAGCCACTTTCTTGCTATAATGCAACCTCTGATAAACAGCTTAAAGCTTTGGCTTCTGAATCACAGTAGAGTTTATTCCAGTCATTCACTGTGTTGAAAAAGAGGATTCAAATTTGCCTGCAGCAGCCTTTCACCACTGTAATACTGAACTTTCAAAAGGAAATCTGCAAAACCGACCCCTCTCTTTATGCTGCTGCACTTCCCGGCTAGTATTAAACTTGCCCATAAAAACAAACAAAGAAGTCTTGCCAAAAATCCATCCCAAAATGCCTGAATCACAGCACTACCCCCTCTTGTCTTTTCCAAAAGACAGACAGAACTAGCTGACATGCTGAAAGCTCCTATACAAAGGGCTCCCCTGCAGTGCTTCAAAGCTAGATAGTTCAGACATTAGTTGGCTCTATTGTATTTCTGATGCAGTTACAAGTGCTGCCTAGTAGGAGAATTGACTTCAAAGCACGGATTAATAGTCATTGCCATTCTGTCTCCAAACACCTCTGCTTGAGGTCTCGAGGGGATTCTGGTGCATTTAAACATTAGTACAATCAAAAGGAAAGAGCACCTCACATCCTCTGAACTGATGTGAGAGAACACCACCTAACGTACTGCTCAGAAACTTGGCGTTCCCTTTTTTCCTTTTCAGAGGAAGAGGTGTGGCTCTATTTATTTGTGCTTAATATCAGGATTTCTACCTAGTATTTTCTACCATTTCCCAATGGTAATTTGGTAGAACCTATCACTAGTCTACTTGGTAGTGATCTTCTCATCAGTAACAGTCTTTTACATAACATTTTGCCTCTACAGGTAACCGGGTATTAAACGAAGCCTTAGGGTACCCAACATCAGCTCAGTTTGCTGGTGGGGAACATGGCCTAGCCTTTTCAGCAGGGCTGTGAGGCAACCCTTGTATTAATTCTGAGGAATATTTTGACTTGTTCTTGGCGAAGGAGGAGACTGAAGGGCTTGTCCTCAATGCTGGAGTCCCAAAGACTTCTTGTAGCATGAGGAAAATTGCAGATCAAAAATTTCTATTAACTCCTGTCTGTTTCATTTTAACTGCAGCAGCTGGCACTGAGGTATTTTTCTCTGCATTCTTCAGGGTTTTGTCCAGGCGGGTTAATTACCCAGTAGCATTTTGCACTGTCAAGATTTAACTTCTACTATGGGAACTACCTTTTTTTTTGGCTTGTTTTCTTTCAGTTTTGATATGGGAATAACATTGTTCCAAGTTAATCCACAGCATAGAGAACACACTTTGACATCCAAAACCCAAAGAAGAGTAACGTTATGAGTGGGGCTGTACCGCTGGATAAGCCATAATTTGGAAGATGTGCTTATAAATTCCTGATTTATCGCAGTTTTTCTACATGAGTTTGAATAGGTCACTTCAATTCTTAACTCTTACACCCCAGTTACCCTAGGAGTGGATGTAAAAGTGCTCAAATTCAGTCGAAGAGAGCATGCAGATACTTATCGTGCCCTTTTCAGTAGTGTTGATTAATGAAAGAAATAAGTTTAGGTGTGAAGGCACAGGTAAATGAATCTTGTTCAAAGCCTACTGGAGTAAGCTTCTTCCCAACCATCACACTGTAGATTCTCTTCACTTTACATTTTACCAGGGACTGATGTTCACGATGCTGAATGGACATGGTTTATTGTTTCTTCTCAGTTATTGCAATGCTTGGCTTGATACAATTTCCAAGGAAATCATGTATTGTTTTTAGTTGGAAGTCATCACCTTGTCTGTATAGCCCAACTTATCCTCATTGATTAACACCCTTGTTTTCTTCTATAGCTTGTCAAACAAATTTCCTTAGTCCAGTGTGTACACTGGTAAAGGTCCTTGTTAAAGGTCTGTAGTAGTACTGTTTCCCTTGTATCCTCAAGAATAAGCTGCGGCTGCTTCACCGGAGAGACTTATAAAGTGAAATGCTTTAGATCTTCAGTGTCTTCCAGAGAGATAAGTAATGCCTGGGATGATCCTGGATTATTCAGCCATCCAAGAAGGGGACAACATTTTTCTTTGTGTGGTTTTGCTTTGCTTTGTTTTGTTTACAGCTCCAAGATAAAAGCACAGCAGCTATCACTGGATGCAAGCTGCAAATGCAGGTTCTTCCCAGCACTGATTCCTGTCTGTAAGAGGAGCAGGAAATTCTAAAAGAAGCGGGGTTATCGAGGGCAGAACTAGGATCACTACTTTGCCATCAGAAGAGAAGTTTAAGTTCTTTGCAAGACAAACCTGTTGACAGTGAATCTACTATGCTTTGGATCCTCCTCTCACAAAGCAAGGGAGGAAGTTCCATCCACTGAGTCACTTGCAGCTGGGTTAGCTACAGACTTTGAGAATGTACTGTGCTTATGCTAGCTGAGGGATGAATTAAATTACTTTGTAGGATCTTTCAACAGAAATGGCAAATGCAGCCTAGCATCCAAGTGATTAAAAATATTGCACTGAAAATGGGTCCTGTCTGCTTCACTGGAATTTACTTCTTCTTAAAGAATCACTATGAAAATATATCTATGAGTAATTACATATGAATGGGGGAAATTATAGGAGTAATTGTTAAGCATCCCTTAACTTGGGTGTACAACTCCCACAGAGGATAATGTGGAGTCAACAATAAGGTTAGGTACAAAAGAGCATTCATGAAGTATCCAGATCTTCGTGTTGTTATGATTTAGCTGCACCTAGGAGAGTATTTTTATGCCAGCCAAGTAGGCACTATTTCCATCAAGTATCTCAGTATGGCACACCCTCCTTACCTAGACACAGATTTCAGGTGTCTTTTAGGATATGAACATTCAAATCAGTCCTGAGTCTTAACGCTTCCTAAATTCTTCAGTTTTCCCATGTAATTATCCCTGGTAAGTTTTCTAAGACACAAGTTTCATATACAGATGTGCCTAGTGATCCCTTAGCGTGTATGAAAGTTGCCTTGATGCGTTTCCTGGGTACATTTTAAAAAAGTAATAATAAATAGTATGACAGTATAAGATTTCTTGGGATACAACTACCAAGAAGGAATCTGGTAGTCATGGAGTATTCACTAGCATTCAGAGAAACTGATGACATATTTTTACCTGGCTGCTTCATAGCTGTATATACTGAGGAAAGGAGGAGACACTGAGACACCCTTGCAGCTCTGTGTTTTCAGATAAGCAAAAACTTATGTACGTTTCAGTATACCATAAATACACACGAAACGTTTGCTGCATAGGTTTAGACCAAAGAGAGTAAACTATTCCTGCTTCCACTCAAATTACTGGATGTAGTTCTGCTACTGAGTTTGTCAGCATGAGAATCTGGTTTTGGTTGCAAAATCCCTCAGGATTCAGAAAGACTTCTTCCCATGTGACTGATTTAGGATTAAATAAGTTTAGCTTTACATAAAAAAGCCTTAGCTGGGCTGACTACAAATGTCAGTCTTCAGTCTTTCAAAAAAATGTCTCAGATCCTTCTCCCAGGAGAAAGAGACAGTTGAGGAGAGATGCATCGGAAGAATGCTTTCAGGCCAGTGATATTGGATGGGCTGCTTAGCACTGAAAGCATCAAAATACTCTCTGGTTTGGAAGAACGTGAAAAGATAATAAGCTTATGGCAAACACCTGAAAAATTCTTTACTTCAGGGAGCCGTGGCCGTTTAGCCTTATGATTTTCTTAGCTCAGATAGCTGTAAATGTGCTTTTGTATTTGATAGTTTTCTAGCTCACTGCTATAAAAAAGCCCCATCAATTAACTCTTACACACAAAACCAAATAGGATGGAGTGTGAGACTTTGTCATTGGTGCTTATGTAGACATTCTTACTATAGATTAGCTCTTTTATTTCTGAGCTTCAGATGTGCCTGTAGGCTTAGAATGAGAGAGATTTTTGCCAGTACAAACAGCTGGTGCAAGGGAAGTGATATAACTTAATTTATCTTCTTAGGCTATTCCTATCTCTCTGTGTTTTGTAGTGGACCAGCTAACCGAGTACTCTTCTTTTACGGTTTAAATTAGTGTGGATAACCAATGGCAACCACAGGAACAGATTTTTATTCTGAGTTGGGGATAGGGAGGAGGGGTTGCCTTGAAAATTAGTATTTAACTCCTGTTGATCTATAAGCTGTTTGTTATTTGTGGCTGCTAAGCATTCATTTGGCTGGATGTCTGAAAAATACTACTCTGAGAAAGGTTAAAATCATGCAAGAATGATCAGGTTCTTTTGGGAGCTACTATAAGCAGGAAGGACCACATAGAAATACCAAGTTTCTCAGATTCCTGCCTTCCCCACCTGCCTTCTCTTTCTTGGGACTTCGTCCTGTAGAACAACCTTCCCACTCTTCTGCTTGTTTTCTCCTGTTTTCCCCATATGCCAAATAATGACTGAGTTGTGGACAGTCAGAAAAGCCATACTGCATCTATAGCTCTTAGGAAGATTTCTTGCTGGATCTAGCATTTCTAGTATTTATATTATGAAGAGGTAAATTCGCTAACTTTTAAAGAGCTGTAAAGTGTACTTAACCAGTTTTAGGAAGAGGGAGAGAACCAGGTCTTTTAGTCTGTGTTTGCATTTGTATTTATTTTACAGTGAAATCACTGGAAATTGGGAAAATTCTTCTCTTCCTTGGTGTACAGATACATGCCTGAAGTGGAGATTTTTGCAGGGCTCTTTTTCCCCCTTATCTATTTAACGTATATTTCTGCTACCAAAATATTCTAGCCAGAGGAGAAAATGCTGCTGACACAGCTTGAAGCTAAAAGTAGATGCATAGCTAACAGTGCCTTTTTCTCTATTTTGTGGGTAAACTTTTTACAGAAAAATGAACATTTTCCAGCTCACTGGAAATTCTCCATTTGTTTCTTTTCACTGACATGTTGATAGCATCAGCTGCTTAGAAGTACGTGTCATTAGTATCCTTGCCCAATGCATATGGCTTTAAATGACCCTAAGAGGGTGCTGCCTGATATATAAAGTAAACTTACAAAGGTAACAGCAGTTTGGGAGCCCAGATTATGCAGTGGTGAAATGCATGCTCCCTTTTAGCACTGGAAGTCTCAGGTCCTATTCTAATTAGGTCAAAGTATAAAAAATAAAAAAGAATTTCCTCTTCTTTGCTTCGCAATTACGACACGTAAAAATATAGAAAGAAAAATATCCCAAATAAGGAGGGATGCATGATTAGGCCAGCAGGGAATCCTGGACATCTGAAGTGCATCAACAGTATAGCTGGACAACTAGGTCAGAAGCAGCAGCTGGTACAGCTGCTTAATAATGAGATATATTGATAGAGTTGTGTTGCAGTGCACAGAACTCAAATAACATGGGGTTCAGTGTGTTAGGGAAGAGATAAACTGTCAGCTTGATGGAACCCCAGGACTAGAGTGGTAGAAGACATGAAGTTCCAGAGGTTAGCATGAACCCGGCAACAGTAATGCATCCCTAGATCCTAATTTGCCATCTATCACCTTGCTCTTTAACACATACAGAAATATGCATTACTTTCACCAGTAGCATTTTAAAATGCAACTTGAAAACAAAAAATGAGAAGATACAACTTTATAATTAAAGCTGCTGAACAAGGAGCTTTTTGTGAAAATGTCTCCTTTTTAAAATGTGGGGGTTTTAATTTGAAAAAGTTGGCTGTCTTGGCTCAATCCTTCAAACAAGCAGCTTGTAAGACTTGATAGTACAGATGCTTCTATTCCTAGTCCTTCGATCTACTTTAAGTTTTTTGAAATCTTTGCTTTTCTGAGGACTAATTTGCTAAATGTTAATTAATAAAATGTTGTCTGTGTAGCTTCATGTGGAAACATTTAGAATCCAATTTTCAAATTAGGACATCTAGTTTTGACTATTAACAGCTAGATTTTTTAAAAGACTGGAAAGATTTTCCTAGCCTCAGCAGAAATTGCTGGACCCAGTTTTTCCAAAGAACTCTGCTTCTGTTCAAGCACCTCTGTATTGACCAAGTAAAGAAAAAATTGCTTAGCACCCTTCAAATCCTCTTGTAAGTAAGTCTAACATCAAGGTTTCCTTTACAAAATCTTGTCGTCTCTTGAAGTGTCCCTGGCTCCAGTTGTGGTTCTTTATCTCTTTTGATCTTTCAGGCAGTAAAAGGCTTTTCCAGACCCTTGTGCAACGAGTTAGGCATTTATCGTCAAATAGGGCATAAGTATTTGCTGGAGTGGCCTGACATAGACTGCACAGTTGGCAACCAGACCCATGCCTTACAGTCTGTTTTGCATCAAAGAGAAGGCACTCAGTTCTAATGTGCTGAAGGGGGATATTTCACTACTCCGAAAATCCAGCTGCAAGTCATGACAAATACTGATTAAAATTCAAAGCTTAAATGCCTCTTTGTGAAACTCCCTAAGTACAATTAAACCAGAGGCTCAGAATCCTGGTAGGGAGCGGTGTCCAGGGACACTAGCCTTGAAACCTTACCAAATAAAAATCTCCACTGAGGTCTGCAAAGGCCTCGCTTCTGTCATTTTTTTTCTATTTCTAGCCAATCTTTTCTGATCCACAAATGAATCCCAAAAATTTCCTATATAGACCAACATTTTGCTTTCTGTAACCTGCATGTTCTGCCCCTGAGATCACCCTGACCAGGTTTCCTCTTCTTTGGTTGGACCTCTTCCCTTCCTATCCTAACATGTTTTCCGAAGGGATGTAGGAGATAGGTCCGGTGCAGTCTTCCAGCAAAGGCATGGTACATTCCAGATACAGATGAACTTGTGCTGGTAGTCAGTGCAACCTCATCACTTCTGAAGTAGGAGTTAACAGTCTTCTCGTATAACTTCTCTCAGAACTGGGCAGTTTTCAGTAATGCATCTAAAACCAGGCTGGGCTATTTAACCCCAGCCAGCAACTCAGCCCCACGCAGCCGCTCACTCACTCCCCCCGGTGGGATGGGGGAGAGAATCAGAAGAGTAAAAATGAGAAAACTCCTGGGTTGAGATACAGACAGTTTAATACGTAAAGCAAAAGCCCCGCACACAAGCAAAGCAAAACCAGGAATTCATTCACCACTCCCCACGGGCAGGCAGGAGTTCAGCCATCTCCAGGTCAGCAGGGCTCCATCATGCGTAACAGATAACTGGGAAGACAAATGCCATCACTCCAACTGTCCCACCCCTTCTTTCTTCTTCCCCCAGCTTTATGTGCTACGCATGATGCCATATGGTACGGAATATCCCTTTGGTCAGCTGGGGTCAGCTGTCCCGGCTGTGTGCCCTCCCATCTCCTTGTGCCCCCCCAGCCTCCTCGCTGGTGGGGTGGGGTGAGGAGCAGAAAAGGCCTCGACTCTGTGCAAGCGCTGCTCAGCAGTAACAGAAACGTCCCTGCATTACCAACACTGTTGGATCACAAATCCAAAACATAGGCCCATACTAGCTACTATGAAGAAAATTCATTCTATCCCAGCCAAAACCAGTATAGCTATTTAATTTTTGTGGGTTTTATGCTTATTTAACATTCCCCAGAATGAATACTGATCTCTCAGTGGCTTTAGGGCAGACAGCCCTGTTCTTCCCAGAAATTCAAGCCCAAGATAGCCACCCACTTCCACTGATTGGTGGTAGCATGGCCGTTACAATGGGTTATGAAATGATCTTGCTGGCATTCCTGATGGAAAGCTAAGGTACATGCAGTGCATACAGCCTGCTTTTCCCATCTCCTGGGGAGATTCAGTGTGGACAGGTTCCAAAGCTTTATATGTAATGTTTGCCCTCTCCTAAAACATCAGTCAGAACAGGTTGGTTTGCTGCTGTCCTGAGTTCCTTCTTAGAAGGACTCTGATGTCAGGATGATGGTCTTTGCATAAGAAAAATATGGTCGTCATATGTGACGCCCAGGGAATTCAGAGGAAGCTGAGGACCCCCCTAGGACATACAGTATTTGCGATCTAGCTTTAGCAAAGACTCAGACAGAACTGGTTAGTAATATCTTCTTGAACTTTAAATCCTTTTGTAGCATAGAAGAAACTAGCCTCAGTCTTAATGCTGGCAGTGGCAAGTTTGCCTATGAAAAATCATATGACCTTCGTACCAAATACTGCTAACTGGTGGGCCTCCAGCAGTAATCTTGGACAGCACGTCTGAATAACTGCTCACCACTTCAAATAAATATTCACTACAACCATAGCCTTTTCCAGCATAGCAGAGTGTGTTTGTAAGAACTAATTCTTCACCCTTTGCTCAAGCTGATCAGCACTTACAGAAATATGCCCGGTCTGACTAGGCAGAAAAATAAATGCCACTCATTTTGGGAATGCCCTGGAGAGTTAGGGCCAGAATAAGGGCTGGAATCTGGAGTTTTGAGTGTTTGATCCAAATGCAAGGTCATAGTCAGGGTGAAAAGTGCATCCTAGCATAGCTTACGATTTCTCCTCACCCTTTTCCCTTTCTGACCTCCCTCAGAAATGCAGAGAACCCACTGGAATGTGCTTTGCCCTTTCTGGAGAGGCATGGATGGTACACCCCCTGACCCCCACACCCCCCACCCCGCTCCACCTGCCCGCCCCCCAAGTCCTTGCTTGCTGTTCTGTTTTTCTACTTTCCCTAAATGCAACTTACTTTAAGCATGCATTATTATTAACATCCTACAGTAAAATTAAGCTATTATATAACCCATTTGTCGAGCTCAGCCAATTTCTTCTATCTTTTTCTATGTCTATTTATGACGTACATCCAGACTGCACGTCCTTTTTTTTCCTTTCCATGTTTATTTTAAAAAGAAGTGATTAAAAAAAAGAAGATCTATTAAAAAAAAAAGCAACACTGGAGGGTGGTGGGGTTTTTGGCCAACAATTAAAAACAAATTTAAATGGGGGGGAGGGAAGGGAAGAGAATTGAATTCTTAACAAAAAGATATCCAAATTATGAAAGTGTCCCTAGACTGCTTTGTCTGTTCCTTTCAATGTGTGCATCTGGTTCGTTCATCTTTGAAAGTGTGTGGAATAATTTTTTCTTTAAAAATAAAATTTTAAAACCCCACAATTGTCCTTATCTCCCTTCTTGCTGGGAACAAAGTCTCGTTTTCATTTTTTGCTTTTTTTTTTAGTATATCTCTACATAGTTATATTTTGACGTATTTCTTTTCAATGGTTGAATTTCTATCTTAGATTTGGTTTGTTCCAATCTCATAATGAAAAAAACCAAACAAAACAAAAGAGTTATGAATTGTTTTCTGCAATTTTTCCCTCTATTTCCCTCTTTAAATAAGGAACTACTTCACTGGCAGAATCCTACAGCTGTATTTTTGAGATTCTCCAGAGAATCTGAATATAAAAGCAATCTAATTTGCGAGTGGGGAAGGGGTGTGCCAGCACAGTCATTACAGTTGAAACAGTGATTTGATGTGCTCAAGAAATGATTATCTCAAATTATTGAGAATACTGATGTCAATTTGATGGACTTCAGAAACTATGATTCTTAGAAGAAGGAGGCTGTGGGTAGCTACAGATGAAGTTGTTCTAACTCCAATGCATAAAACTAGTTTCCTTGGTTTTTTGTTTTATTCTCTGGTGGTGGTGGTTGTTGTTGTTGTTATTATTATTATTATTAGTTTATGTATTTTTACTGCTATTTTTAGTAGGGAAAAGTTTTAACTGTTTTTATAATTTGAGGACCTTTAATGAAAATGTAAATATTAATACTTATTTATTAATTTTATGTAACTTGCATGTTGAAGAAGTTGCAGCTTAGGGTTTGTGAGATTGTCAATGTTAGAGTTCTGTTCTTTCTTTTTGTTGATGGGCATGAATATGCTCATTTGTTTTTGTATATTGCCCATCCCTTCCTTACAGCCAGAAGCTCTAATGCTGCTAGATCACTCCGTACCGCCCTTACATGGACATGGCAACTGACTTACACATTCACTCCCATCATCTTCATCTCCTGTGTAGTACACTCATAGATTTTTACACTCCCACTCCATCCACCCTAGGCATTTTTTCTTCCCATAAGTTCCCCTCCACCACCCCTTTCTTTAGCATTGTTAAAATTTTATGTGCAGTCATCCATTCCTTAAAACACACACACACAAAAATTATAGAAAAAAAGAAAATGTTTAAAAAAATATATATCAAATTGACCAAAAAGGCAAAAAAGCAACAAACTTTGCTTTTCAAAAAGACATTATGTATGTAGATATGCAAAGAAGCAAAAGTAAATTCTATCAAATGTACAGGATTTTTCAACTGTAATATGCTAACAACTTTACATAAGATAAAAAAATACAACCAAAAAACAGCAGAAAAAAAATTCAAATTCGTTAAGGTGCAAGATTTTTTTCTTTTCATGTTATGTGGTGTGGATGTATGTGTTGTTGCCTCCCTGTATCGCCCTTTGTTGTAAAACAATTATATTAAAAAAGAAATAATAAACATTTTGCTAAAAAAGTTTTTAAGAAACAACAACAAAAAAAAGCAAGTTACAAGAATGTGGCAATGCTACTTGTCCAAGAGCATTCTTACACAACTTTCTTTTGTAAATTTTTCCTTTCATGCCAAAAAACATGCGGGCAATTTGTTGATGTAAGTTGACTGTTATGAAATCAATGTGGTATGCTTTCTAAATATTTTTATGTGGTTTTGATGACTTTTTTTTTAAAGGAAATAATGTTTTTGATTTTCATCATTTTTTTCAGTTCTCGTAGGTTTTAACCTTTCTTTTGCTGATAAAGTGAATGACTTGTTATGTTTTTCCTTTTTCTGACCTTGTTGCTGTGGCATTTTTATTTTCTAGTATATGGTTTTGTTTTGGGAAAAAATGTATAAGTTCATTTATTTATTTTTGAATCAGTTTGTATTTGCCTTTATGTTATGTGCTCTTTGTATATTGTTGATCACCAGATTATATTGTGCATAGGAGGGGGTGAAGGAGCCTGTGGTAGTTTGCTCCTGTTCTTTCTCGGTCCCTCTGTAGAGCTTTCTTTCCCCTTTACCTTTCCCAAAATGAATCACCGGTAATGGTACTTTCTTTCATGCTACTTAAATTGTAGGTAGCCTGGTGGTGTAGCCTTCATGTCAGCTAAAAACCAATGAGACTTCTTTAGCATTTTGGTAGCTCTCAGGGTCTTCTTACTGCAGCTCTACATCATTCCTACTTTATTCCCGTTAAAGTGTTTTATTTCTGTCAATTATTTTCTTCATTGCTGATTATCTGCCTGATGTCCAGTCTAAATGATACTCTCAAGTGTACTCTTACCAGATAAACACACCCATCATATTATGACTAGTATCAGGCTTGCTAATATCATCCAGAAATGGTATCTTTGGCAGACACTTTCCTACTGTAACTCATGTCCTGAACCTCTACAATTTCCTTGCTTCAAAAGAGATTTGGATTAATTTCTTTTAAAAGCAATGAGTAAAAGTAAGAAAAGGCAGTACTTCCTTATAAGCATGTGTGTTTTCACCATTCCTGCATACTAATGCTGTGCTCAGTAGGTATCTTAGGTTCAAGTGTCAAGTCCTTTGAAAAACTGATGCTGAAAACAGAGCAAATACTTCTGCTGAGTAGGAAGCTGTCACCAATTAATCATAAAGGTTTAAAATAATGATGGGAGATGGAAGAGGGCATGTTTCAGTTGGTTCAGAGCATCTCAGTGTCTGGGCACCGCAATACTTGTTTTTGCTCTAGAATCCTGCCTGCAGACACGATGCCAGGTCCTCTCTGGAAGGCATTAATACCTGTTTCACTGAAGCTGCATGAAGGCGACCAAGAATTTACGGCAATGAAACACAGCCCAGCATGAACAGGGGATTCATGACCTCTCAAGCTCTGTACCTTCCTGTTGCTCATGAGCCATGTATTAGGAAGCACTGCAATAACTAATGTCTTTTAATATAGTTTGGGGGGCTTAGGAAATGCTTTTCAACCAACTCCACCAGAAGAAGTACAGTTTTATCTAATGACTTTGAGGACTCTTTATTCTCTGAAAGAAAAAGGAGATCTTTGAGATGAAAAGTTGAAGTATTCCATTGTGGAAATGTTTTTCTCTCTACTACTGACTGTCAACTGCAATTAAATCAGACTGCAATGAGTAGAAAATATTAAGAATGTTCAGCTACTAGGTTTTGTGTTAGCATCATCTTTCCTGTGAATCAGGGACTATGTTCTGAATAATTTCCCCTTTTTATCCTCAGAGGACTCAAAGCAGAATTAACTAAACCACCATTAGACTGAAATTTATGAACTCAGTCATTTAATAAGGAATTATTGTGTTGATAAAAAGGCAAAGAATTATTTTCCGTCGAAAGTATTTCATACTGAAAGTGGAGTCAAACTGCAGAGGAACAGCTTAAGAATAAAATGAAAATGACAGACTTTGGATGCGGAATTTCAAGCACCTGCAGAAATGGACGAGTTGTGCAGCCTTTATGGATGGCATTTAAAAGGTCTTCAACCACAGCTGGAAGAGAGAGAGACGATAAGGGTGTGCCCCTTAGCATCATCAGGAGAAGAGGAATCTTTCAGGCTTCATTTTTGTGTGCCTTTTGTCCTGTATCAGTTTGATGCCTGAGGCTCCAGTGAAGTAGTTGGGGCTCTAAAGATGAAAGCTGGCGGCTGCTACAGTTTTTCAGGTTTTTTTTTTTTCTTTTTCTTTTTCTTTTTCTGGTGCCCTCTGCATTCATGACTCGCCCACAACATCCTCACAGTTCATAAGGCTTCTATTAAATTTTTAACACTCTGTCTTTTCCAGTGGCAGAGACCTCTTACTGGAGATCAGCCCCAGAGGTATGAATTATATATCTATAAATACGCTCATAAAGAAAAAACAGGGCAGCTGGAAGGCTAAAGTAGACCTTTTATATCCCCAATGACCTTGGTAGTTTAAAGAAAAGCACAATTCCATGAAAATAGAAGTCAGCCTTTAAAGCCAGCACATATACTAAGGAATATATGCACACTGTATTTGCTTTGTGGCATGAGAAGGCCAAGCAGAGCACTGGGCTGCTTGGTACAAGGTTTCCCATCTCCACAGACCTCAGTTCTCTCAGTGCTGCTTCCAGTTTTTTCAGTAATTTTTTTGCAATTATACTGTTGATGGGCAAACTTAATTTTCCATCTATATCACTGCAGAGGAAACCATTTTGTCTGTTTCCCTTTTGTTTAATTCTTTGGCATTGCGTTGTCAACGGAAGTTTTTAAAACCATATTTCTCTTTGGGAAACATCCATTCCCTGCTTAGGAGAGAAAGCACAGAGTAGGTGAAAAAAAAATCTGGAAAATCCTTGTGAAGTCTTTGGATTGCTAAAGTAATCCTGAACTTGCAGCATACCAGTGAACACTGTTAAGGGGTGCTTAGCCAGCAGAAAAAAGGGGGAAAGAGACCTGTAACTACCAGGTAACAGCCCATATCATCCACAAACAGAATCTGAGTCTTGTATGAATATTTGTTTTGAAGCCATGGCCCAAACCGGGTGGCAGCCTTGCATTTTTTTTAAGCACAGCATGATTTGGAAATTAAAACTCTCTAAGTTTTATTCAAGGCTGCAAAGCATTAGTTTTGCAATTGAAGAAATGGTAGACACTGTGAGAAAATAAAAACTTCAGATAGGAAAATACAAACATAGAACCTGTCTCAAATGTATTTCCCCTCCAAATTATGTTAGGTTTTTCAGGGGCTCCTCTTCAGCACTTTCTAGAGATCCAGATCTTTAAAGCGCTTGCCTTCTACAGCGAACCTTTCAGGATCCAAATCCCACGTAAGATATTCTTGGCAGCCGAGGGGCGCTTTTTCTTTCAAATCTTTCGGGGCTTGCCTTTCAGGCAGCCTGGGGCCCTGGGCAAGAGGCAGCCCTTCCCCACCGGCGGAGCACTGGCTCTAGGCGGCTTCCCGCGGCCGCCGCCGCCGCCGCCGCCGGTCTGCGGAGGCCGGCTTCCCCCTACGCGCACACTTACCATCTGCCTGTCATCAGACTCCCCCTTGTGTCTCCTAGGAGTAGAAACGCAGCACCCGTAACAGAGCCGTTTGCGGGTATGATGTGAAAGTTGGCGCTCGCTCCCCTCCTTAGGTATTGGGGATCACGTTTCTCACACTTTCCTGTGAGCTTTTCAGAATTTACATTCCCTGTTACCCTTAAATAACACATTTCTTTTAGACTGAGTGGCATTTTTATCACGCCGTTTTAAAGGACGTTTTAACTCCTCTATAAATCACATACCCCAAGAAGTATTCGTTGTGCTTGCATTCTATTAGACCTACAACTTCTAGCTTGCTATGAGTTTTGTAGAGATGTCTAACATGCCTAAAACAGAAGCCAGGTTTGACACCTAGAGTGCTTTTTCTGAGTTACGTTCTCCCACACAGCTTTTCTGCAGTCTCACAGTTTCTCTTCCGTTACAGACAGAAAGAAAAATAAAAAATTCGAAACATCGTTACCATGGCCTTACAGCCATCTTCCTGATGCTCCCCAAAAGTATGTTGTCTTAAGTAAATGTAACAAATGAACTCCTTGATGGAGAAGTAATTCCTAATGAAGGACCTTTAATAGTCTCTTTATTTCTTTAGTATACAGGTAAACATAGTATGGATTGTTGGACAATTCGGTATAAAACTAGAGATGAGATTAAATAATTGTATGGGAAATCAAAGTTAATCCAGTCTTCCTGGTATGAAAGTTATTTCTCTTCTCACAAACACTGTGAGATTAAAACTCTGTAAAACTCATTCCTGACTGTCCTATTGTCTTCCATCCAACAGACTTGCTGGAATCAAAAAGCTCCAATCTGCTCTCCATCACTTACTTATGTGAAACCTCACTTACCATAGCAACTCTATCAACTTTTCTTAACATTTCAGGAACACCACAATGATTTTTATAGTTGCGGTAGTCTTGATCATTGGCTCAAGTCCTCAACAGCAACAAAAAGTGTAGAACTATGACCAAGTTTTAAAGGCAAGGGTTACTGGGGCAAAAGAAAGATCTTCATATTAAATGTAAGATATTTCTGATTCCTTCAAGAAAATTAGTCATTAATAGGACCAGAAGAATTTCTCTTTGGAAGAAGACTACACAAAATATTGCCCCAGTGGGTGGCAGACCAACTGCATACTGATGCTGTGTGGCAGTATAATAGATTTTTAGAACTTCAAAGCTCTGGATGAGCAATTAAAAGGTGCCAAACTGATTTTTTTCCAATTGGGTGTCACAGATGGTGAATGAAAATCACAGATGAATACTACTTTTTAATAGCAAAACACTGATCTTAAAAAATTCATTTAAAGGGACACTACCTATCCCTGACTTTCTGGAACTTAAATTCACCACTCATGCAATTTGATATCATGTGCACTTAAATGCTATTATTTTTATTCATTTTTCACCAGACTCACAGATTATTTTTTGCTCTGAGGCATACTCCAAGTTTATCCTGAGACCACCTGTTTGCATAGATTATAGATGCCCTACTCTAGCCATGGATAGGGCTTCTGGACATATATAAATCATATTACATGCTCTAGTTTCTACATTGCACAGAAAAAAGCTCAGATGCATGAGCACAAAATGCTGTGTAGCCATTTGGCAGACTACAGTTTCTGCTTTTTACATAATTTTTTTGGAGATGCGTAGTTTGAAGAGATTGACATTCTCTTACACATATGATGCTTATTTCTTCATCCTCCATCCAGTAACAAAAGCGGTATGAAGACGCTAAGGAAGCTCAGAAAACTAAACAACATGTTCAAATTGGCCCTTTGTATCCTAGCTTAAAACTAACTTTGCATGAAAGTATGCAAAATACCACTTTTCTTATTTTGCCCTAATTTCTACCCTGGTACCTCTGAGATAAATCCGACTGTTTCAGTTGATTAAACTGTGTCACCACTTAGTTTCTCATTAAGGATAAGAATAAGCCATATTGCTAGTTCAGCTATCCAGATTTAATCAAACTGTTAAGTACCTTTTTCGGTATATTGCTATTTTCAGTATGTAATTTGTTCAAATATATCCCTCTCCAAATATATTTAGAAAGGATTATGATTTTGGACCATATTCTTTATAGAACTCCCATGGACTTTTCTGGCAGTATTCAACTGGAAATGAGTGCATGTAATATATAGTGTAGATAGGAGAGAGCAGAATTTTGACCCTGATGCTGTTCAGCATTGTAACAATGCCAAACTGTTCATTAGCAGTTATTAATACGTAAGTAAAAGCCAAAATTATTTATTTAGAAGCTAAAATTCCTTTTGCATATCTTTCCTTAAGCATTGGTGAGTATAAATAAAAATTTCCCACGCATTGGAAATACTTCTTACTGAGTTGCACTCCTTCCAGCAAATCTAGATGACTACTCATGGTGTCAGATGAACTCTTCAGTTTACATTTAAAGCAGCTAAATTAAGTGGCTAGCCAAAGAAAAATTACCCAAGGGAGCATTTATACACAAACTTTCAAAAGCAATATGGCTCACCCTAAAAAAGTGTTGGTGACCGGCATGTCAGCAGGAAGACTATGTAATCTGAACTAAATGAATTAAATAAATTAATTATACCACCACATCAGAATAAAACAGTGGAGTGTTAATTACCCATAGGTTCAAAAGTACAAGTACAGTCATATTACAATATACAGACAAAACAGGACTACTACCCTAAAAGTAGCAATATTGCTGCTCAGAAACCAAATCTTAGAAACGATGCACTGATTTTCTTGTTTCAGTTGCAGCTTACACTGTGGTAAGGCACAAATGTTATAGCTATAGCTTCAATGTTCTACTTCAAGAGTAGACCATAAGTCCACCTCATTTTTAGTCCTCGGTAGGCAGGTAGCCATCACGTTAGGAAAAAGTAGCACTGATCACAGCTGTCTGCATATCACGAAGTAACAATAGGTGTGAAGTCAACTTCTGCAGTACATTCCTGGGCTCGAGTGCTAATTTTGGTCATCAGAGTCCTTATTCAGTTATATCATCAATCACAATAAAGTCTATCTTAATTTTTAATCACATTATAGTGAAAGAATATCAAGAAGAACTGAAGATGAAGATAGTATGGCATTAGTAGCCCCAAAAGATGCAAGGACAGGGACATCCCTAGTGTCAAACAGAATGGTAAAGAAAGATTAAAGACAGATGAACAAGCGTTGAGTAGAGCTCTGTACCTTCATGGACCCCAGTAAGTACTTGGTTCTTACTCCATCCCTCACTTTCGTGACCTTTCCCGCCATTTAAAAAACAGGCAACAATCAAGAAGAAATGGATGAATGGGAAAGGCCTTAGGGAAAGGCCTTATAAACCGCTGTGGAAGGTGAGCAGACTTGAATGTCAGAGGAGAAATACCAATGCTATTTTAAATGAAAAGAATCAGACGAGGAAAAACTGGCAAGAAGAGTCGTAAAATCCATCCAGGAGAATATTGCTCTGTGGAAGTCTAAAGTAATTCATTTAAACAATCTTATAACCAAATGCTTAAGAAAGATCGCTACCAAAATTTGATGTGCACAGAGTCACTTGAGAGTATCTTCAAAAATCAAACACTTTGGGTCCCCAAAAATTCAGAGTATTTCACTGTACGTACCTAGCATAGGCTAAAAGAGGGAGGAAATGGGACATGCAGTTTACCAACATCAGAGCAGGGTGGGAGGCAATAATGAAAGGCACCCCCAGGAAAGTATGTTGGTAGTGTAGTTAGGGTAAGAAACCTGACCCCTGACACTTTTTCAAAATGCCCAAATTCTCTTTCACCCTTGAGTTAAGTGAATTGAAAATGGTGCATTTTGTCATTAAAATGTACTAATCTTCTTTTTTTTTCTCTTTTCCATCCCAGGAGGTGAATTAGTTATCCCACTACTTGTAGAAGACCCTTTAGATATCCCTCCTATTGCTACTCGTGCACCTTTCATTACACTTCCCCCTACCTTTCGCCCCCTCCTCACCATTATTGAGACCACCAAAGATTCCCTGTCCATGACCTCTGAGGCGGGGTTACCTTGCTTGTCGGACCAAGGCAGCGATGGTTGTGATGATGATGGCTTGGTGATATCTGGGTATGGCTCAGGGGAAACCTTTGACTCTAACCTACCCCCTACTGATGATGAAGATTTTTACACCACCTTCTCCTTGGTAACAGATAAGAGTCTTTCCACTTCAATCTTCGAAGGTGGCTACAAAGCACACGCACCCAAGTGGGAATCCAAGGACTTTAGACCTAACAAAGTCTCCGAAACTGGTAGGACTACTACCACGTCTTTGTCCCCTGAGCTGATCCGCTCCACAGCTTCGTCCTCGACTGGGATGGTGCCCAAATTGCCAGCCGGCAAAATGAATAACCGTGAGCTCAAACCCCAGCCTGACATAGTCTTGCTTCCGTTGCCCACTGCCTATGAGCTAGACAGCACAAAGCTGAAGAGCCCGCTAATCACTTCCCCCATGTTCCGTAATGTGCCCACAGCAAACCCCACGGAGCCGGGAATCAGACGGGTTCCGGGGGCCTCAGAGGTGGTCCGCGAGTCAAGCAGCACAACGGGGATGGTCGTCGGCATTGTGGCTGCTGCTGCCCTCTGCATCCTCATCCTCCTGTATGCCATGTACAAGTACAGGAACAGGGACGAGGGGTCCTATCAGGTGGACGAGACGCGGAACTACATCAGCAACTCAGCCCAGAGCAATGGCACGCTCGTGAAGGAGAAGCAGCAGAGCTCAAAGAGCGGCCACAAGAAACAGAAAAACAAGGACAAAGAGTATTATGTGTAAAAAAGAATACTTATTTATATATAAATATATAAATACTTAATGAAATTTAACTGAAATATCAGAACCATTGCAGCGAGTGAGATTGGGAGATATCGTTTGTGGGAAAAAGTATTGGGAAAAAAATTTCAGCAGTGACTGTTAATGTCTCAGTCATCGCTTGGAGTCAGCAAACTCTGCCCTAATGTATTATAAAGCACACTTAGCGTTCTGGAGATGGCGCGCACAGCTCTGCCCTGTTAGTGAACTCGGAAGTCTCCAAATCTCCTCCTCCGCTGAACTTTCTGCAAAGGTAGAAGACTTCAAGGCTTACTTGTTTCATATCTCCAAGTGAGTCTTTAACAATGTTCGTGATCCCTGACTGTATCGATAATTTTTCAGTTTACTTATTTAAAAAAAAAAAAGGAAGGAAAAAGAAAAAAATGCAAACGTTATTAAACAACAACAAAAAAAATTGAACAAACTGATCTGGCCGTGTCCAGCACATATACAATTTTTCGAGATTGGAGGAGGGGAATAAATGATTTTGGAGATTGTTGGTTTTTTGGTTTGGTTTTGTTTTGTTTCTTGGGTTGGTTTTTGTCTGGGGTTTTTTGGTTACTTTTGGGTGTGGGAGGGAAGGGTGGAGAGGAGTGGTGTGGGGGGTGAACGAGGACATGAGTTGAGAAGAAATCTCGGGAAAAAAAAAAATCCGTAATAAATAAAGAGAGACTATTGCCATATATGAACTCAGAAGCTACCCATGGTGTTTACTCTGCATATCTGGTTGTGTCGTCTCTAGAATCCGTTGTCTTGCAGTAAGTTGTTTGCTAACAACGCAGTGAAAGTGTCTGATGGGTGGTGCTGAAGAAATTTATCATGGAAAGCTGGTTCCCTTGGATCTGGCTCCAGTATTTGCAATTAAATGGAAGAATAGATGGGTTTGGGTCTGTTCTGATCAGTCATTGGCTTTATTTGTGAATATCACTTAGTATGCATTAGCACAGCCAAACTATGGTTAAAGGGATTTGAAGATTCAAAAAAGAATGCTTTAAAAAATGGCTAACCATTCTGAGCTGAATATACCATGCAAAAATAAAGGAGCCTTCCTCTGGGTTCTGGTTCTGTGACTGATTGCAATGCATGCAAAAAATAATCATAAATCAGTTTAATAAAGAGATCAGAAAGACACCACTGGAGTTCAACTTGTGACAAGACCCATAAATGTCAGAAAAGCTAAACACTTGTAAAAGAATGCAAAATACATAAGGGTTTTTTTGACATAAAACTGTTTTTCATATGTAATATTTTAATTTTGTAGCTTGACATTTCAGATCATCTCTGTCTTTCCATTTGCCCTATTCTCCCTTTTCCTTCTCTTTTATATAAAAGAAAATAAATAAAGCTGCTGTGACACACAAAAAATAATAAAGAAAAAGGAATTTAATAATATTATATATATATACACACAGATATATTTATCATGGTATGTTTGGCGGGACGACTGGAACAGGAGTTCTGTTATGGTCTTAACGTGGAATGAGAATGTTCTTGAAGAACAAAGTAAAACAAAAAAGGCAACAAAAGCAAACCTTAAAATGTGAAGAGAGTGTGTGTTTTAGCTTTGTCACAGTTATCTGTGTCAAAAAAAAAAATCTGAAATTTTGTTTACATATTTTACTACTATTTTTTTTGCTAGTATAATTTCTATATGGATACCCTGATGGTGTATATACTGTTTTATGGATACATTGGGAATGTCTTTTGTTTTTATTTAACATTTAGTTTTGTTGTTTGGTTTCTACATTTTCCCAGTTATTGTGAAAAGGATTATCTTTCTGTACAGAACAATAGCCAGGTGGTTTGACGGCCATGCCTATCATGTGCAAAAAAGCAAATGAGGGAGAGAGAGAGACAGAGAGACAGGGAGGAAGACAACAAAAAACCAAGATGGATTGAGAACTCTGGAATATCAGACATGTACACTTTTTCTGTATACGGATGAAAACTAATCAGCTGTTTAGGTTTAGAAATCTACTCTTGCTGGTGTTTATAAGTCGCATGAATATTTGACTTTGAAGTGTCATCAAATACACACACGCACATGGGAACTTAAATTTAAAAAAAAACAGCCTTCTCAAACATTTAGAGAAGACGCTTTCATGTTAACAAATATTTTCAGTGCGTGTATGTGCGTGTGTGTGGTGCGTGTGCGTGTGTGCGAGGTTGAGCTTTTTTTTCCTTTTTTATTTTTTATACTAAAAAGAAAAAAAAAGACAGGTTTTAAAAAGGTACGAAAGCACGATTTTAGATGACTTAACTGGCCGAAACTATATAAAGTTGATTATATCTTGATGTCTGTAAAAGACTGCTGTTCTTGGAGTCTTGGAGTCTTGTGAAATGATTTCCTGCTTTCTTTCTTCCTTTCCTTTTTGCTTTCCTTTTTTAAGTTAAGGGAAAAAGATTTACACTTTTGGTTTTTTGTGTAAGTTTCTATTGGACAGTTTTTGGGAACATGTGCATTTCTGTATGTGGGCTTCTACCATATCCCTGTTGCTTTATGGACAACCTTAAGAATTTTTATTTCAGTTATCGTGATGTTATTGCTTTTTTTCCCTTTCTTTTTCTTCTTCCTTTTTGATTCTTTTTCTTTCGTATTTGCATTTTGTTTAAAGATATGCTTAGCAATAAAATGTTCTTCCCAAAGCCCTCGATGTTGCTGGGTTTTTATTTCCAAAAAGACTTCAGGGAAATTCCAGACCTTTAAAGGTGAAGCAGGTATCCCCCATCCCACAGGAGTCTCTAGCCAGCAGATTACAGAATCATGTTAATGTTTGCATTCTTTCATTAGTCCAATGAATCTTATTTCTTTCCTTTGCAGAAAAATTCAGCTTGAGTGTGGGGTCTACCTCACACCACTCCCAACCCTTTGTCCACCACCACCTCAGTGGGGTAAAGATCACTTCTCTGGAATATGGGTTTCAGTGACCTCAGATAAAAGCATACCTAGGACATTGACTGAGTATGCCCTTTCTAATGTGCTGCCTGTTTTCAGTCTCCCTTTGAAGTGTGTAGCTCTTCCCATGACATCTATGGGATTCTGCGTTCCTCTTCTGTGGCCGGGAGTCTGTCTGATGTGCTGCAGCAGCTGAATCCTTTTGGGAATTTGGCTAGCCAATTTGATACAGAAAAGTGTTCACATCATTTTATATGAGGATCTAACTTAGGTCCTCTGAATTTATCTATGACTTTCCATGCACTACCTAAGGAACACAGTTTACCTACTTTGGGTACTATGGATCAGACTTAGGTGCCTAAAGTAGATGGCCTGAGTGTTCACCTCCAGGTAGGCTCTGAGGCTCCCAAAACCCCAGTCATATCTGCTGCCTGCCCCTTGTTGTCCTGCTGGGCATTATAGTCTCTTATGATTCTGGCCATCATGCAAAATTGCCAATATCCTGTCTTCCTTTAGCAAGTTGTGCAGAACTTCAGTTCACAGTAGTAGTTTTTTTCACATTGGTTCTTCCGAAGCTACCTGCAAGATTTGACTCCAGAGGCATCTGGAGGTCAGCCAAATGAGTGTTTCACAGCCCTTTCGTTTTTCAACCAAGGATGACTTAATCTTTTTTTTCTTTTTTTCCTTTTTTCTTTTTTCCTTTTTTTCTTTTTTCTTTTTTCTTTTTCTTTTTTTCCCTAGGCAGAATCCACATCTCTTTTGAGCAGTATTTTCCACAGGTTTCATTTACAACCAAATTAGACTCAGGATAAACTGATCGTTCAGGTATTCCCTGTGATTTTTCTACATTGTTTTTGCTCACGTTTGCATGGGTGAGAATATGTATGTGTATGTACATGTGAGGCGTTTTTTAATTTTACTGTTTTCAGTTATTTTGTGACTCATGTTAGAACACCTTACAGATCCTCACAAGTATCAAAACCACAGGTTCTGGTTTAAATTCCACTCTCGTTTCTCTCCCAAAATCATGAAATTCCTCAGTGATAAGTGGTACCTAATATTGCCAGTACTGGAGTGGTCAGCTGGCACGTAGGAGATCTAGGTCTGAACTTAATCACCTCTTTTAATATTGCACCAAGCAGTTGGCATTCTGAGAAAAGCATTTATTTTTTCTTTTCTCAGTGCTTTTCTCAGAACCTGTTACACTTCACATCATTATGAAATATTTTGTGAAGCAAGAAATTTCAACTTGATTTACCCTAACCCTCTGCCTGTAGTCAGTCTTTTTTTCATTTTCTCTGTCACCTAATGACCATTTTTTTTCTTAGACTAAATGAAAGTGTCAGAAAGGAGATTTCATTGTTGTCTAAAAGGGTTGGGATTACTGTGTGTCTTTGGCTGATCGCAGAATCATAGAACTGTTGACACTGAAAAGGACCTCTGGAGATCATCTAGTCCAAGCACTACCTCCCCAAAGCAGGGTCAGCCACAGCAAGTTGCCCAAGACTGTGTCCAGTCAGGCTTTGTGTATCTCTACATGTAAACTCCACAACTTCTCTGGGCAACCTCTTCTAGTGTGACCACCCTCATTGTAAACAATTTTTATTGTGGTTAGATGAAATTTAACGTCTCTTAATCTGTTCCCATTCCCTCTTAACCCTTCTTCTGGGTACCACTGAGAAGAGCCTGTCTCCCTCTTCTGCATAACCTCTCTTTGGGTGTTTATCCATATTGCTAAGATTCTCCGTAAGCCTTCTCTTCTCCAGGCTGAGCAGTCCCAGCTCTTTCAGCCTCTCCTTGTACAACAGATGCTCCAACCCCTTACTCATCTTCATGGCCCTTTGCAGGACTCACTCCAGTATCTGCAAAATCTGGAGCAGACGCAATTGCCTTACCACCATCACTGAGCTAGGGATATAGCTCTTTTGAAGGATCAGGGCTTGGCAGTTGCTCTTCTTCTCAGCATTTTCTACTGGTAAGCAACATCTCACTTACTGTATCACTTTTTGAAGATCCCTGTCTTAGATGCTTAGTTCTACTCTTCCCAAAACTGTTCAGCACATCTCTGCTTATTGCACAGTTGCAGAGGTTCTTTACAAGTGCTGAGACAAGTCATGAAGATCTGGGCACTGATGGGCTCTAACCTTCCCAGTCCTGGTGTTGCAGGAAAGGACCAGTGAGGAGCAGCCTTGATGCTGGTTCCTTTTCCAGGTGTTTCTGTTCATGCCTCTGGGCTGGGAGGGAGGGCAGAGATGCTGGTCTCTGCAGTTGCTATGCCTGGCTGCTTTTCGTTCCCAAGAAGTGAGAAAATATTGACCAGATATTTTGTGATAATGATTAAAAAAAAAATATCCCTCCCCCTCAATTCCATAGTGGAAGTATCTTCAGTCATAAGGTGGTGATGACTCCCAAGGAAGGCAGAGAGAGACATGAATTATAATTAATGGACGTGACTTGACACTTAAAGCCAAAGCTAAGTGTGTTACTTTATGGAGATGCCATATTTAAAGCTGTCAGTCTGGAAGGGTCACACAAGATCACAAAGTCCTGTCCAGTGCCCTATGAGCACACACAGACAGTTACATGCAGCTGTTCCCATTTTATCATACATCATCCCTAGCTGCCAAGGTTGGTGCTGGCTCACTAGAAGATGTTTCTTGTATGGTAGAACAAATCACTGCCTTTCCCTCCCCACATGCAAGCGGTGACAAAGAGGTGGAAAAGCAACATGACTTGTCTTCCAGCTGTCAGCATCACAGGATCTTTTTGGGTGAGCAGAAACACTAGCAGGGGAAGAAAGACTATTGCCTGCTGTTCAGCTCCCTGGATGGGACCCTGGCAGGGCTCTGAGAGCACATTTGCCAAGGTGGTAATGAAGTATTGCAACCAGGGGTGTCATGATAAATGCAGGAGGTTGGGGTGCATGGTCTTGACCGATAATTACTCCCTGTTGGAGGAAGTTTCCCCACAGTAGCAACATTTGTTGGGTTAAGAAACAAAATCAGAACCTCTTATTCACTTTGAGAAAACACTGCCTTACATATAGCACATGGATTTCTCTTCAGTCCATACGCATTGTACAGTGCAATATCTCCTATCTGTCCTCAAATGTTCCTTATAACCCCCTTTCTCTGGAGAGCCTGTTCATGTTGTCTTTAACAGACCAGCAAATAGGGCGCCGTTCAAGGTAAACTTTCAGAAATGGTTGGTCTGCAGGGATTCGATGTTTATAATTTGGGCACATGGACTGCATGAGAGAGGAACAGAGCACACACACACACAAGAGATTATGTTGGACTGTATATAGCTGAAAAAGGGCTTAATTTTTAAAGGTATTAAGGTGGCTAATTCTTACTGAAAACAGGGGAAATCAGCTACATAAATACCTTTAAAAATTGAGGCCATTTCAGCGTAATAGTCAGATAAAGTTAATTAGCTACTGTTATTGGTTGGGCTTTTGCAGCACCAGATGGTGCAGGCAAGTGGTGGACACTCTGCTCTCTTTCCCTTACATGAGGTTCACAGAACTCACCTGCCTTCAGAGTGGGAGTCAAAATGAGAGATAGCTCAGGTCTGCTGTAAATGACCTGGAGAGAAGTCCATTTCAACATGCTAGGATGGAGCTGCATGAGCATGTGGTTTCCTCATATTCAACTGAAGCAGACAAAACAATAAAAAAATTTGCACGATTCCATACCTTGTACAAACCCAACAGAAGCACAAACCTATACTCCTGCCACCAAGCACAACTTAAAGTCACTCAGCAAGAGTTTTCATCTACCAGTCCGTGCATCTCTTTTGTTTGCCTGTTCACGGAAGGCAACCAAGGGGCAATGTCCCCATGGAGTCGGCAAAATCCTGAGGAAGAAGCTGGGAAAACCTTATAGGCCTGCTTTTCTTCAATGGCTTGTAAGCTGGGCACTAAGCCTAACAGCTTTGGCTGGCGCACATGGAAAATTAAACTCACTGGAAAAGATTTTTCAGAAAATATAGATATATTTAATAATGCTGCCAAAGCCTTTGGAACACTTAAAAAATTCACTCAGAGAGTATTTGGATTTCAAGAGTAGTTACAGAAAGTGTTAAAACACTGGGCCACAAAACAGGACTGAATCACACCATGGAAACAAAAGTGGAAATGGGAAAAGTGAAGGCTCTGAAAACCATCAGTAATGGTATCTGAATGACTTCCTTAGTTCAGATAATTCTTCACAGTTCTCAGTCTTATAGTTTGGACCAGTAGTTTGCAGTCGGTGCTACCAAGTGGTGGTAACAGCAAGTCTTTAGTAGACTGGGGAAAGAGGTAAATGGGAGAACCGTTCACGGGGTGATGAGGAACCCCTTCTGAGGAACAGTTTCCGAAGGGCTATTTGTAACAGCAAATGAAGAGGGAGAGACAGAGCCTTCACGCAGCACGCAGCTAGTAAAGCCGCACGTGAAGAACATGATTTTGATCTCCAAAGCCAGGAATGCACAAGCTGAGCTGTGCCAAGGTGAAGAGTATTTATGTAACTTTAATCAAGCCCTTTTCTCCACATGCATTATGAACTAGTTTACTTGCACCACTGTTTTCTCCCTCAGAATCCCAACCTCACCCAGGCACGAGGAGCAGGACACTCTTTCAGTAGGTCTATTGAACTCTCAGAGTATTTGATCTCTACCACTTCTTCTCCATCATACAGTTGATGATTATTCTTTTCTGCCTGTTCCCTGAGTCACAAATGTTAACTTATATCGCGAGTTCCCTTGTGAGCTGATATTAGTATCTCCCCTGTGCAAGGATGGAAACTAAGGACAAAGAGACTTGCCTGTGGTTATATAGTAAATCCATGGTTGTAACAAGATTAGCCCTCAAAGCTTCCGCACTCCCCCACTCTTTACTCGTGCCTCCAAAGCACACTGTGGTGCTGCCAGAGGTAGAATATATCCAGTCCTCCCATTAACTTTAGCTTCTCCAAATCAAGAGCTGGCTGTCAGATTTAAAAAACTTAGAGCAAATAGTGGAAATATAGGAGCTTCTAAAAAGATAATAAAACTCTTTTAAACTAAGAACGAACCACTTTAAAATAGAAAGTATTGGGTTATCAACTGTTTATTTGAAATATCCCATTTTTATACATACTGGTAAAGACACAGGCACATGCAGGCATTTGAACCTCCAAAGCAACTTCTAGTCTGCCAGAGTCTAGCTTTACCGTCTGCCAACTCCTGCAGAAAATCACTGCCTGCATCTGTAACACTTTGTATAAAAAACTTCTTATACCAATTATGATAACATCAATGACAACACAATTTTATTACATCTAATTATAGGAAGTAAGACTAAATGCCATACTACAGCCCTTTGACTCCTGGGTTAGTGGGAGTTGAAGATGATTGTTATCTTTCACAGTCTGCACTGAAGTGCATGGTGTTGCCAAGATTATAGCTAACAAAGATCTTGTTATCTGGATAAATTGGGTTATAACTATTACAAACATTCACAACCTACTATGACTTCCTTTGAAGCTGATGGCAAAGCTTCCCTGACAGTAAACAGAGAGTGCTCCCATTCCATAAATCTTGCAAGTTTTGCTTTTTTGCTTTTTAAATTAGTGTTCACTAATTTTTTTAAAATATTAGCCACATTATGGTCATAAAGAAAAATAATGATGGTATGCATTGTAAAGGCTTACTTGGCAACAAAGAAATTTTTTGGAGCCTAGGCTTCTCAGTTCTCCTGAGATTTCTGGGCCCTCAAAAACAGGACTCATTCTCAGTGACCATAATGCCAAGAATTATTCTACAGAAAAGGACCCGTAAATAGATTTAAAATTCTTATTTTTCATAGCTGATTACACTTCATATTACTGCTTTCTCATTGACTCATTTTGTTGGAACAAAATAAATTGCATATCCAGTGTATCTGGGTAAATGTAAGCCCAGTCCATCAACTGGACTGTTGCATTTAACATGCACATACTGGGCTGTTGCACTTAACATCATACACATACAGGGTGAATACACCAGACATCATACCACTTTACTGCTCAGCACTAAGATATATTGCAGCTTGAGCACTTACCACTGTAGTCAAGAAATGCTTTGCCACTGAGTTCAGAGAGCATTGGAGCAGCACTTTAACGAATCGCAGCAATGCAATGACTATAGAACAAAGTCACCACCAGAAGATGTAAAGGAAACATACGTGCAATTCTGAAGCCAGCCGCAGTCCCACGCCTGGATTTCCTCACATAAATTAAAGGATCCATGCTTTCCTCCACAGATTCCTAACCAATAGCATGACATAATGTATCCCATATGCTAAGGGCCATTTGTTACAGTGCTACCTCTGCAATTATATCTCATAGCTTTGTCTAAGCTAAAATTCTTACAAGCCCTTGTCAAACAATATGAAGCAGAACTAGAGATGCTTGCTTCAAAAAAGCAATTTAAAGCTAAGCCTAAATGTGAAACACAGATGCAAAATGGTTGTTTTGCCCCACTTAGAGTAGTTCCCAGCCAGGTTAATGCTTTTACTGTCATGTTCAGCACTGCCATTTGCATAACTGTGATGGGAACTCAAATCCCACGTCCAGGTCTTGACCTGCTCAAAAGACAAATGCATAACTAGATTCTAAAACACAAATTCAGGTGTATTATTTTAATGCCATTATATGGCAACATTTGTGCTAAAGAGTCTTACCCCAAGCAATATTGCCATTTGGGGGGGGGGGCGGGGAATTGACTTCAACTTACATAGCAAGCTACCTTGAGCTGAGGCATTCCCTGGTACCCGCCTAACCAGTAATAGATTTTGCAAACTAACTGATTAATGAAAAAAAAATATTGAATGATTTTCATCTTTATTAGGAGATTTCTGAGCTACAAATAATAGTCCCAGTTTCATTTCTGCCTCATAGTTTAGGCCAGAAGAGCACTAGCACCAGACTGGTAGCAGCAGGTACTACATTTCTGCACTGACAAGGCCCATATCCTCAGCAGACAGAGCTGAGGTGTCTTAGGTGCCAGGACTCCAATAGTAGAGGAGAAAGTGCTGGCTTGAAGGTTATTAAAGAAAAATAAAAAGAAAACTCACAGCCCTGTGCCTTGAGTAGCAGGCGGGCAGTAGTTCAGCAATGGTCTGCTTTAACTCAAGTCTGGCTGAGAGGTGCGAATATGATGTGGTGACGTAACCTGCAGTGGCACTACCTGGTTTTGGAGGTAGGATGTGCTCTTTCTCTCACCAACTCATAAGCTTATTCAGTCTTTAGTCATGACAACAAATTAAATAACTTTTAGCACTTCACTGCCTAGGCATTCACTGCCTCTGCATTTCTGAGCTATAGCCCTTTGTCTGCAATGCAGACAACAATGAAGACAATGCAGCAACCAGGAGACAATAGCCACAAAAGCATTCAGCTCAGAGGCTTTTTAAGTGCAGAGATGTGGAAATGCATCCTCCCACAAAAGCACTGGACCACGTATATAGCTACTAAAAAAAAAAAAATCTTATCTGTGGTGAAACATTATTGAAGCAGAGGGCATGCCACTAGGAAAGCATCAGTCCCAAACATTTCTCTATGGTTTCATTTTCCTTTTGTCTTGGCCCTTGCTGGCAACAATAAAAATCCAAATTAAAAGGCCCTTATTAGTGAAGCAGGGAGCTGGCAGACTGTACAGATGAAGTGCTCGTCAGTGTTGGGAAGAGAAGAGCCTGAAACTGTCCAACATGCACAGTAAACACAGATATGTGAGTTTTATGCTAAGAACATTTCTGCTTTCGTGCAGTTATCTCTTACTGCCAGAATAGCCCTAAGGATTAAGATGGTTTATTGGGATCAAATGCCTTAGAGATTATTATAGTGCTGACTGTTTACTCATTCGCATTAAAATACAGAACTACGCTTATATCCCTCTATGTGCACCTCTCAATCACAAATTCTTTTCCATTCCCTAAATGGGTCAGCCCAGATTCCCAGCCTATCCTATTTTCCGTATCCAAGATAAATCTCCAAAGACATCGTGATATGCCTGTGTAGCTGGGCTATCCCTTAAAAGCATTGTCAGCATTCAGATCTCAGCACTTGCTGCCAGCGATTAGCACAAAACTTTTACTATAAGGTTGTTTAGGCAGGAATAGATAGTGACGAATGGGTTAGAGGCTGAATCATCTCATGGTTAAAGCAGGGGAGGGCTGGGAGGGAAGAAAATCTGGGGTCTTAGCCTAGAACATACTTTTCTGCAGGAAGTCCAGTATGAGGCTTTTGAGCTTATTTAGCACAGATTTTCTTTAAGTTGTCTGGTGTATAAAATAGGTGTTTCTAACCAAAAAGGGGGGGTGGGGGGGCCCAGGGCGGAAATCCAAGCCAGCCATTTACTGCGAACAGTTGAATTTCCCTTTACAACAGAGCTGAGGTTCTGCAATCTCGGCTGGCCTCAGCATCACAGTACCTATATGCTCTTCCTGAGCCTGAATGGCTTCCATAGCCTAGGATGTTCCACAACTAAACCCCTTAAAACACCCTACCCAGTCTGATAAGTATCATCTGAATTCAGATGAACTGCCACTGTTTTGTCCTGTTCTGTCACTGAAAAGAGCCTGGCTACATCTTCTTTATACCCTCACTTCAGGTATTTATGTACCTTCATAAGATTCCCCTGAGCCTTCTCTTCTCTGGGCTGAACAGTCCCAGCTCTCTCAGCCTCTCCTCTTAGGAGAGCTGCTCCAGTCTTGTCATCATCTTCATGGCCCTTTGCTGGACTGTTTCCAGTATGTTCATGTCTGGGGAGACTAGAGCTGGACCCAGTACTCCAGGTGTGCTTTCACCGTTGCTGAGCGGAGGGGAAGGATCACCGCCTTCAGCCTGCAGGCAACACTCCTGCTGATGCAGCTCAGAATACCGCTAGCCTTCTTTGCAGCAAGGGCACATTCTTGGCTGATGTTCAACTGGGTATCCAACACAACCCCAGGTCCCTTTCTGCAAAGCTGCTTTCCAGCTGGTTGGCCCCCAGCACGTACTGGTGCCTGGGGCTGTTCCTCCCCAGGTGCACAACTTTGCGCTTCTCCGTGTTGCGCTTCATGAGGTTCCTGCTGGTTCATTTCTCCAGCCTGTTGAGGTCCCTCTGGATGGCAGCATCACCCGCAGGTGCGCTGGCCACTCCTCCCAGTTCTGTGTCATCAGCGAACTCGCTAGGGTACACTGCCCCATCATCCACATCATTAATGAAGATGTTGAATAGGACTGGACTGAGTATTGACCCTCTAGGGTTCACTGCTAGTCACTGGCCTCCAACTAGACTCCGTGCCACCTATCGCCACCCTCTGGGCCTAGCTGTTCAGCCAGTTTTCTGTCCACCTCACTGTCTGCTCATCCAGCCCATACTTCAGAGCTAATGTTTTAAATGCCTTGTTTTAAAAGCCAAAATGCCATTGATGGTGCCTGACTTGTGCACAGGTGTCTGATGATTCCCATGTTTAGGAAGCTGTTGAAGTGGTTTTGTTGCTGACCTGTTGTTCTGTTATCTGTGGTTTTTACTCCTTGAATTGTTCTGCATTTTATCCAGCAACTATCTGATGTAAGAGACATCTCTAGGCCAGGAATTGGAGATTAGGTCCTCTTACCACTGTTTCAGGGGCCTCAGAGAAATCGGCCTTGTAACCCTATGATTTTTTTTGCACTCTTTGCTGCATGGTAGTTCTGTTTCAAAATGAAGGCCAGAAAACATCTCCTCCTGTGTAGTCTGCAGTTCAGTGATGCAAGTGCTAGGAGTCTGGATTTGTATGTCCCTCAAGCAAGAGAGGCTTCAGCATTGTGCTAAATCATAAGCTAATCGCTGCAGGGTCTGCCTTGGTGCTTGAGTTTCTTACCTAGAAATCAGGACATTCGTGTTGAAATTAGCTTAATAACTCAAGAATCTTAGTTAAGTTTGCGTAAGTCAGCAAACACAAGCAGAAAGAGAATACCTCATCCCTGCCTGAAACCGAGGAAACACCTCGTCCCTGCCTGAAGCCAAGGGGCCCAAGGAAGAGGGCAATGATGTATATTGTAAGCTGTACAAACAGATCTGCCTTGATCCCCCCGCTCCAGCACCTCAGCACCTGTTTAACACAACAGCCCTGTGAATGTTGGAATGAGCTGTCCATCTGCACCTCCACAATTAGATACAGGCAAGCCTGGGGTTCAAGTTAATGACTAAATTCAGACTGAATGTGCTTCAGGTGCTAGAAAACCACAAGCTATTCTCACAAGTTTTCCATCCTATCAAATATGATCTGAGAAAGAAACAAGGGTCCTGGCACTGTCAGGCCCACAGGTGGGCTCACAGGAGCAGGTTTAAATACAGGCCTTTTAGCCTGAACATCTTCCAAAGCAAAACAAGTTTGGTGTAAAGTTTTTCTAAGTAATACCTGACAGGTCGATGCAGAAAAGTAGGAAGTCTTCCAAGTGAAGTACCCGAGGTGATTAGGGAAACAATGTAATTTGTATAAACAGAATTTAGTCAAGGCACCGAGTTAAATAGCTCTGCAGTTAACAAATGTGCCTTCAGAATGTTAATAGATGTTTTTGTCTGGATCTGGAGTCTCACATCTCAGCCAAAGACAATGCGCTTTAGCAATGTAATAGAGAGGTGTTTGTTGGGGCTGGGGGGTTGTTTGGTTTTTGTTTGCTTCCAAATGTAGACACTGCAGCTACAATTGGCACATGACGCTGTCTAACATCAGATTTCTCCGGACTGGTGAAAGGATGAGGGGCATCAAGTCTAGATAAGACAAAATTTTTGCGATCAAGCGCAACTACAGCTCCCTGTTTCAGGATTGCTCAGCCTTGCCAGGTTATTAGTATTGAACTAATTTAAATCATGTGTTTCTCTTGCACAGCACGGAGAGTGAACCGGGACCCAAAATCTGGCCACGCAGCTGAGCTGTGGACGCATGCAGAGACACCCAGGCTCACGGTCATAAGCCACAGCAATACCCCAAGTGCCCAGGTACGCGGGTACGCGCGCACACGCGCAGCGTGCCATCCTGTCTGCCCCGAGCGTGGTCCCTCTCGCTGTGCAAAGCCGAGAAACAACACTGCGTAGCAACAGGAGTCTCCACAGCCCAACTGGAGGCTGCGCTGGAGTGGCGTGCACTGAGACTTTCAGAAGTGCTAATTTGCATCAGAAGATATTGACGTCCAGTCCAATTAAGAACAACATTTTGTCTGCTGGTTTATTTATTAAAGTAGGCTAGCAGGAGAAAATAGGAAAGAAGAGCTGCTTTTTTTCCAGGGGGGAAGTGTGGTGGGGGAGAGGTAAAAAGGGCCGAGTGTGAGATCATTGCTGAACTGTGACTCTTTATAATGAAAAAGCGGAAGAGTAAGTGTAGCAGAACTATATGAAAATACATGACAATGGTCAAGAGAAATTGCACTAAGGTGGTGAATGTTTAATATAATTTAAGTTTGTGGGATTTTTTACTCTTATTCAAGTGAATTTAATGTCAGTGAATGTATCAGTAATAACCCTGGAGACGCTAATCTTCTGTTTACTCTTAATATGAGTGCAGCAGCACGGGCTGCCTCTCCCCTTGTCCCCAGCCCACTCCCGGGGGCCAGTAGAGAGGGGAGCATACCCTTCAATTTCCACAGCCCAGAGGGTCCTCATCAACTACACTTAGGCTCCTAGTCAAGCAGTCAACAAACGTTTGCAGGCATTATGTTTCTGACGCAGGGCATTATCCACTGCAAGTGGGCTGAGTTTCACCAAGTCACATCTCCCAAACAGCTAAAGGCTCATGAAGACTTTCTCAGCCCTCTTGGTTTAGCTTTGACTTTGTCAAACAGTCTTTTCTTAAAGAATATTTTGATGAATAAATATTTTTCAGTAAGATAACAGCTCTGTAAAAATATTCCCAAGCAACTGCACGTCAGATGATTGTCTGATCTGATTACACTTAACAACTCCATAGACAAAGCAATCTTTTATAATGTCTTTTGAGGAAACTGGACCCAGGTGCTCAAATCTTGTTTTCTGCTTTTGAGGTAGACATCTCAAACTTCGGCCGAAAGCCCATTTTGCTGAACAATTATTTTGTCAGAAGTGTAACTTTGCTGTCATTGTCCTCTTGGACCACTTACAATCAAAAGACTGCAAGCCCTTCCAAAAACCTATAAACACTGATGTACACAAAATATATTTTTCCATCCAAGTCAGTCCTTTATATTTCCATGAAACTCACAGAATAGAAATCTGGTTGAACAGACAAGCTCGGTATCAGGCTCCAGTTTACAAACTTGGGCTCAGCCACACCAAGAAATTATAACAAACAGTAGCAGTGAAAGTCTGCCATCAAAAAAGAATGGATCCAGTTCATATAGTTCAGTCCCAGAGATATGATGTGGAGCACCAGCTACAGGGACAAACCACAAATGATGAAATCCATTTAAAAATTTCAGTGTTTGAGAAAAGAGGCCAGTATCATCACTGTTCTCATCTGACATGAGAAAGCAGTGGCATTAAGAAAATGGGCATTGATACATTTTTGCAGTTAGAAAACATCAGAAGGTCTAGACCCAAATCTGTGATCCACAGAATCTGTCCATATGCTCTACTCCTAGAGAAATATGCCATATTCTTTTTTTTGTTACCTTTCATCAAGCAGATGCAGTTATTCCAAAATTAATATGAAGTAGATTAACATAATTCAGAGCAGGGCAGAGATTTAACCAGGAAGAGCTTCATCATTAAAGGTATACTTTACTTTAATACACATATACTTTTATTACTCCTGAATTGATCATCAAAGGATCTACAATCTCATCTTTGCCTACAATATGACAGATCAAGAATTACTGAGAGAAAAGATTCAGGAAATAATTGGTAGTAAAAGACAAGTCTAAAAAGCTCCCGAGCTTTTCATAGACTATTAATGAAAGACAGAAAAAATGTATCTCAAAATTGTTCACTGTTAGTTATTCGGCCTGCTTCAGAATTGTCTTGCTAGGATTAGGGTATACTGCAAATTCTAAGGTAGCCACTGGATTTACCTGTCACTTCTGTTCCTGTGATTTATTAGACATCCATTGTTTTTAGGAGTTAGGATGGAGCTGCAAGGCAATGATTCAACGCAAATTAAATAGCTCATGTCACACTCATCAAATTAGCACTGTTCAGTACAACATTAGCTACTTGCAGCCATCGTGTTAGCTCATTTTAACATAGACAGCTACCCTTCTGGATTTTCACGCATCTCATTTATGCTGGGGGTCCTGAGGGGGTCATAAATGGCTCTTCCTTTTCAGCAGTCCCAGCCCTTGCCTGGGAGCACTGCACTGCCAGGGGAGTTCTGCTTCCCAGAGGAGCAGAGCATGGAGCCACACTACCTCCTGCGCCGCTGCCAGGGCTGCAGCCAGCACCCTGGGAAAGCACAGTCGGGCTGCGAGCTGGCAAGCCACTTGAAATATCTCATTAATTAGGTCGCTTCCTCTAAACGGTAATATAAAAATTATTACATTATTATAACAGATGCTGTATGCTTTCACATTAAACCTTTTTAGACTGGTTAACTTTGCTTTTACATTATAATATCACCAGACCCTAAGAATTATTCAAGATTAACATTGCTAAAGCCTTGGAAAGCACAAAAATTATTAAATTATCATAAGAAACACTGTAGTTCTGCAGTTTAACATTTTTATTTCATTTCAGTTAATAAACTTGGACATGGCCAAGCCAAAGAAATAACACTTTGCAGAATGGAAGTTTATCACTTTTTAAAATGTGGTTTATTTATTTATAACAAATAATAAATCAAATAAAACTTCTCACAAAGCCAAACTCTGCATAATTCTTATGCTTCTAACTACAGGTATTAGCAACAAGATGAAGAAGAGGCGTAAAATTTATTTTCTTTAGAAAACATTTTTCTGAACATTTTTGTTTCCAGAATATAAGACTTACTTACATACATGTGTAGTGATAGGACAAGGGGTAACGGTTTTAAACTGAAAGAGGGCGGATTTAGATTAGATGTAAGGAAGAAGTTCTTCAAGGTGAGGGTGGTGAGGCACTGGAACAGGTTGCCCAGAGGAGCTGTGGCTGCCCCCTCCCTGCAAGTGTTCAAGGCCAGGTTGGATGGGGGTTTGAGCAACCTGGTCTAGTGGAAGGTGTCCCTGCCCATGGCGGGGGGGCTGGAATTAGATGATCTTTAAGGTCCCAACCCAAACCATTCTGTGGTTCTATGATTTGTACACTATATCCACTAGTTAGTTATTTCCTCTACTTAATATGCTTTAATCCATTTGTTAAAAATTATATTTCACATATCATCCAAGAAAAAGTGGTTATGTTAAAATTTTCAAAATTCAGGCAGACTTCACTAATGGCATATAAAGACCCTTGCAACCAAAACACATCCTTTGTCTTGTTTACAAATATTTGTGCACTGTAAAGTTTAATTGCTGTTATAGCTCCGTTACTAGAAACCACGTTTCCTTCACATATCAAAGTAAACCACTATACACTTACGTTCAAGATTCAAATTCTCTTATAATTGCTTTAGAATCTAACAGAGCTTTAGTAATAAAAACTATAATTGGTTTCTACCTTCCTTATTTTAAGAAGTCTTCTGTAAAATGTTCATAAACAACATAACCCTAATACTGCTGCACACCACTGCCTTGAGTTCATGGAGTCTAAAGCCAGAAAGACCAAATAAGTCATCGCTTCTGCCTTATATGTGTGTGTGTGTGTTTGTGCTTATGTGAGCATATAAACACAGCGTAGGTATATCTGTATATAAAATGTTGCAGAATTTCCCCATCTGCTGCCACTTTTTGCCCATCAGCTTGCGCAAGACTAGAACAGCTTCTCTAGAAAGGTGCCAGTCCTCATCTGAAGACTTGAGGGAGACTCTGTTTGTGTCTGATTAGTCTGTCTTCAAGCTTAATAATCTAGTTCTTTTCCAATTTGAATGTGCCTGGTCTTAAGTCCTCTCTCTGCTGAATAAAAGGCCCTTTTGGCATTTTGGTATTCTGTCCTTAGGAAGATATTTATTCACTCTTTCCAAGCTTTCTCTAAAGCTTTTTTAATAATCCAAAAATGCTGAGTCTGTAGCTTTTTCACTGCAGGATGTTTTCTCCTAATTCCAGATGAATTTTGCAGCTCTTTTCTGTCCCTTCCTACAATTCAGTGTTAGGAAAAAATATTGGATATAAGACTAGGGCCACTGTCAGTCTCTTCAGTGTCTTGTCAGAAGATGAAACTGCCCCCCCATTCCAACTCATATTTCACTCTTCATATGTGAAAAAAAAAAACAAAGCAGCTGCCACTAAAATGTTCTCCCAGGGGCCTTTGACAATACATTTCATTGCCATGCCATATGCTTTCCCTGTGCTCTGTAGAGTAGGATAAACATGGAGATACAGAACATTAGCAATATCCCTATCTCTGCTCTCTTCCTAATAGCACTCTGCACATGAACGTTTTAACTTTGTTAGAGGATTTTGGAGTATGTTCCGAGTGTTTTTCCAAAACGTTGTGCGGTCCCGATTCTCTGTGCATCACTGTGGGCTAAATGTCTATCGTACAGTCACCTGCAATTGTGAGGCACTGAACTCAATGGTACAGGCCTATCTTTCCAATCCTGTGTGCTTGTTTACCCATGGTTTCAGCTGAACACAAGTGTTTACCCCGAGCAATTAGCCACAGCCCAAAAGGCAGAGTGCCGAAAGCTACATCACCAGCTTCAAAACCAGTTGAAGATCAGATTTTATTAACACGAAATCTTATTACATGTGACTAGCATAACTGTAATGTTAACATCCACTGACAATTTTTAAAGCACATTTTTAAAGCAATTAAAAGTACATTTATCCAGACAAGAAGGATGGGCCTTGCCATTGCTATAGCAACACAAAGGAGCAGTAAAAAAGGTGAAAGGCTCTCACGCTCAATAAATAGCATGAGACAGAAGGGATAAGCCAAAGGATTCACTATCACCTCACGCAAGTGAAAGCAGGGATGATTTGAGAATTAGGCAAGAAGGGAGGGAATAGGTTAGTTTACAACATAAATCTAGACTGAGCTGCACTTTCTTCATTCCTCACAGTTACAAGCCCCAAAAGACACTGCCTCAAGAAGCAGAAAGGAGAATAACCCCGTGGATTGCACCAGGCTGAGGACTGCCTCCAACAAGCAGATTTACAACCTGCAGCTTCTCTGTCTCATGCTCCACCTCTACAAATTTCTGATTGTTCCTGTTACGCCAATGCACTCTGTGTGTTACTGAGAGTTTGGGTTAACACAGTCTCTGTTATGCACCACAGCACTTTCAAGACACACTGTACATGGTTAATTCACTGTCAGTCATTTTCAAACATGTCATCTGCTCTTGGTCTATCTCTCCAGACAAACCTAAGGTCACAATTGCAGTGAACTTCTTTGTATTGTTCCTGTAAAGAACTAGCAGTTTTGTTTTCTTGATTGCTTGGGCTTTATTCTTTTGAAGCAAAAATATTGAGAAAAGTTTACGTAAGGTGAGTCAGAAAATGATAAACTAAAAGGGAGAGCGCAGATTTTATACATACTGTTTTCGCATTGCTCAGTTGTGAAGAGAATCTGGCAGCTGCCCCCAATTAGAAAAGCAGCTTAGGTTAACTGTGCTGTATCGTACCCGGTGGGGCTACCACAGTGCAGCTAAAAAAATATCACGAGGAGCAAGAAATCCAATTTCATTCCCTCCTCCCTCATCCTGAGATAAGAGAGTTCTGCTATTGCAGGCTAAAGATTACAGATCATTTCCACATGCACACTCATGTCATACTCTTTTAACATTCTCATATGAGCACTGGAGATAAACTCCACAACAGTAGAGGTTAAAAACAGACTCAGCCCACTGTAAAACATCACCATGAAGGAACAGAAAAACAATGGCTGTAGCAAGAACAACAGAAACAGCTAAATTATTGAAAATGTTTGGGGCTTGGGACTTGCTTTATGCATAGATCAAATGCAGAATAGACACGACTGATTCCAGCTATTTTCTTTTTACTTCACTTCTGACTTACTTATACGAGGCCGCTTCTTCTCCCTGTTGTCAGCAGGTTAGCACCCTGCCACCACCTGAGGGCTCAGCACAGTTTACGTCAATGTCAAGGGCGAATCAGACTTACCACCATCACCCCACATGGCCCCTCCATTTACCCTGCCAACAATTAAGAGCTGATGATGACCATATTCTGTGCAAGCAAAGCACTTGTCCCCTAGGACCTGACAGGAGGCCAATATCTAACATCACATGGGTGATTGCAGATAAATAACACTACCCATAATTTTAATTTCCTGTATGCCTCACCCAAACCCTGGCTGTATTATTGACCAACTTATTGCCCCTCTTACCTTCCACTCCAGAGTTCTGCAAAGTAGATCAGCAACTGTATTAAAGGCATCCTAGGGACAGACATTTTGGTTCATTGCTGCCAACAACCCGATGATATTCGTCTTGTAGCTATGTCTTGTAGATGCTCATGTATCTTGTAGATATTCAGCTACAGGACAGATCCTCTGCCACTTACTGAGGCAGCAGCTTAACTCAGGACACTGAAAGTCATCCAGATCACCTTAACTACCACAGTATTGCAGGTGAACATATCTTTCAGTCTCTGTTATTCAGTGCTCTAAGACTCCCTGGAAGGCAGACATCAAATGAAAACTGGGTCAGTGGCCTGGAGTTAGGGTGATCATTATGCAAGGTTGAGAGTTAAGCTCCACTCCTTCTCCAAGGGTATTTCAAATCTTTATGTCTGAGGCTAGACTACCACTCACTGAACTATCATATGCCACCTAACATCAAAGTAAACTTCATCTTTGCAGAACATAATACGTGCACATAACTTCTAGACTAAAGCTGGGGTCTTAGATGCGTCCATTACTAAGTTCAGCTGGACTTAACTATAAATGCTATAGCCTATAAAAAGTGTATTTCGGGATTTTAGAGAGTTATGAGGAAGAACAATCCACATTCATCAAACATATAAATGCTGTCACCATTTTAGAAGTCTAAGCAGGTTGAAAAACAAAAGGGAAAATGATGGTTCACAAATAATTTGCTGGCTGAGGAAAAAGTAATGAATAATTTACTTGACAAACATGATCACGTAATAGAAAACATAGTCATAAATCTTCTTAATTGATGGAGAAAATAATTGAATAAACTCTGCAAAAAGAATGTGACAAATTAGAATGAAAATCCCTGGTCTGGTTTAAAGGTTTGTTAGGGCAAGAGTATTATAGCAGCAAATTCAACAATCTGGGGTAAGGTCCAGAAAACTAAAGAATCACATTCCCTTATTTCCCCTTTTGTTATCTTTAGGACCATGACGCGTTCAATGTTTCATTGACTGATTGCACAGATTTGATAGTCACAAGGCATTAACAGGTTTTGCTTTCACAAAGTGCTGTCAGCTAAAGTCCTTCAGTCACTCTTCCAGCTGTCTAGCAGGAGCACGTTCTCACCTCCCAGCTCAGCAGTGGAAGGAAGCAGCACCCCAAAGGGCTCCTGCCCTTCTGCCAGCTTGAATTCTGTGTTGTCAGGGTTTGGTCATGCTGCTAATGGCAATGATTTCAATATGCTTGGTGAAGTGGCCAAGCAAAGGAGTATTTCTGGCTTGGCTGGGCCGCTGGGACTACTCTTGCAGTACTTCTTACCAAGTCTGAGAGCCAGGTGGCCACGGAGAGGTGATGGGCTGTTGTACAGCCTGACCGTTTTTGCTTGGGCGCTCTTCTGTACAAATCCTTCATATCTTAGTCAAGGCACAGAGCAGGACCTCAAGCCAGCTAAGGCTTTGAGCTCTGCCTGGCTACGCCCCTGCTTCCTGGTCCTCTCAGCAGTATCTCAGTCATTGATATGCTCAAAAAGCCTTGGTTTTTTATTAAATGGCTGCATACTTCCTCCTTCCCTGTTCTTGCCTCTCCCACCTCCCTTCCCCATGTGTGCTTGGGGAACATCTCCTCTGTGCATGGTCAGAGAAGGCACTGTGTCCCTTCTCTTCTTCCAGGAGGTCCCACAAGAGCCGGCAAGACAGGGCAAAAACTTCTCTGCAGCTGAGGCCCAAAGACATGTAACGTTCAGTCTAGTGCTATGCATAAAAAGGCTTAATCCAGTAGGTATTGCCAGTCACAGGCTGTGACGGTGCTTGTCAGGGAAGTGATTTGCAAAGACCAAGTTTCAGTTCAGAACAGAAGCAAACTTCCAGTGGAACAACATATGCTGTCCTGCCCATGAAGCAGGAAGGCTTTGAGTTGTACATTGATTCAGGATTATGTCTGGCTTCCAGAAACACTGCTGTATGGTTCAGGCTAGCTCAGGTGCCCCTAATATGACACTGAACTCTCTGCATAAACACGGGGCAACTAAAGCTGGAATAGACTGCTATTTCTCAGCAGTTCCTAGGAAGTCTCACCAGTCTCCAGATGGATCAAGATGGAATACGCTTTATTAGCCCCCTCTTTTCTCTTGCATCTCACTTCACCTAAGTATTGATGAGGTCTTGCATTGTTTGGCTGGGAATATGTGAAGAAATACAAAAGCCCTGAGGTTGTGCAAGCAGCAATTGTATTTCATAGGAAAACAGGGTCTTCAGCTTTGCAGACCGAGTATACTGGTGCGTAAGTTTGCTTTTGATGCACTCACAGACCCCTGCACACAGACTACATGGTTCCATAGCCTTTATTCTTACTGTTGTAGGTAAATAATAATCAATTTTTAAATTGTTGAAGTATATATTTATCTGCCATGGATTGCTATGGTTCCAAAGGATCTATCCCTTTCTACTGGATAAAGCACAGCATCAGCACATATGTGCTTTATTAAACAATTCTTTCCTCTCTCTCCTTTTTTATTTCTCATTTAATTAATAATCTCATTTCTCAGTTCACTGCCGCCATTTTTCAGTGACCTCCATTCAAGATCACATCCAATATCTACCTTGTCCTATTTTGCACACACTACAAGAATCCCCCTTAAAGTATGTCTGGATCCTTTCTGATTGTTATCTACAATTTTGGAAGGGGTGAAAGAGGGAAGAAAAAGGCATTTAATCCATGTAGAAGAGATGATTGTTTTATCTGTATCCTTTGGAATGTATTTGACATTGTATGACCCAAGGGAGTGCGTGCTCTGAGAGACAGAGAACATGCACAGGTCAAGCAAAGGACACAAATACAATACTTCACGGTGCTCTGCACCTGCTAAGGGCATTTAAGTCAATGCAGGGAGGTTTCAAAAGTATTTTGGCACTGACAAATGCAGCAGTAAAATGCTCAGACACCTCATAAGAAGAAAAGTTGGGGGAGCTCTCATTACTTTGAAAATCTTACTCTTAATCTCTTAATGTCTCACTGACTAATAAAGCAGGATACCTCTGCTTGATTATCAGTTCATGATGTTAATAGAAGTTTTATTACTAATTTCAAAGAGAGGAGGATTAGAGCCATGTTAGATGAAATTAATCTCATTTTAGTTGCATCATTAGCAATGCCAGGCTTCAGCAGCTTTTACTGAGCTCGAGCTGAGCAACTAGATATCTGTAATCTCTAAATATTAGGCCCCAGGCCAGAAAAACACCCTCTACATGTAAGCATGTATTGCATTCCATCCCTTAATTAAAATTAATTACATGTTGAAAGTCTGTCACATGCTAAAATTCCAGTCTTAGGATTTTTTTCACTGGGTCAGCCTAGACATCAGTGTTGGATTATTCTAGCCCCTATAAACTTTGGTGCATTGTAATTGCTGTCATCCTGTTACTGATTTACAGAAGATTTTGCACCTAGTGGTCTGTGTTAAAATCACAGTAAATATCACCCTTCTATATGATGCCTGAGCGTTTCAGCTACATCAGAAAACACCTGAAAGCATCCAAGCCTGTGTTTAGATGCTTCTCCCTCTCCAAGTTCCAGGGGGGCTTAGACAGGAGCCAGGACTCTATTTGTCCTGGCTGGAAACTTTCACCAGTTTCTTGCAAGCCTGATGCAAAACCAGCATTCTGAACATTTTTTTAAACTACCTAGAATATATTGCGCTCAAAATGGAGGCACTGCAAGCTGTTAGGCACCCTATGCCTGCGGACTACTGAACAGTTCTCACTCTCTCTTAGGAGCCAACACAGGAGGCTGAAATACTGCACAGAGGGACCTCAGGGACCTCTAGAGGTAGGCAGCAAGTCTGAGAAGATGACCTGAAGACTTAAAGATAACTGTTGAAGTCTTAAAGATAACTTCTAGCCTCTGTTCTTTCCCCTACCTGTAAAGTATCCTGTGTGGCTCTCCATTTTCTGGGCAATGGGAAAAATCCCAATTCTAGGGAACGTGTCCTGGGGCACAATACAGAAAGACCAGCTTCCACCCTAAGGAAGCAGGAGTCCAGGCACACGTTAGTACTGCCTCAGCATTGGCCCTAAACACAGTGGTGTCAGAAGTGCAGGCAGGCACCTGAGCTCAGGTATAACATCTGCCAAGTATCTATGGGCCATTCCTGAGATGGTTAAGGGTTCCCAGACTCTCTATCAAGGAGGAGCAAGCTGCAGAGACCTTTGAGGAACATCACACTGGGGCAACTGGACCCAGAAAAACTAGCACTGGAAGGGCCTGGGCCTATTGCTGGAAGCAAGCTGTCTCCATGAACAGCCATTTTGGTGTGTCTACACCCAAGCTTCAAAGTGCAACAGTTAGTACGGAGACACACAAGTTGGTTCAACAGGGAAATGATGTGTCCAGCAAAGTTCAAATACCCTGACCTAAAACCCATGGTAGCCACAAGCAGGCTGGGCAAAGGAACACCACCAACATTTCTGCAGAAGTTGTTACGCTACCACCTAAATAAATCAAAACAGCTCGCTGAGAGCTGGCTTTGTGCTAATCATAAAAATCCTGCCAACTGGGTTTTGCATTGGAGTGAGACTTGGTATCCCACTGGCTGTTTGACTTTCTTATTAAAATTGTAAAGTTCTGTACTGTGTTGTTTTTGATTTTGTAGATGGAAAATTTTAGCCTAATTAACGTTACTGCAAAGAACATTAAGGTTATTAGTATTCAAGCTTCCTGGCATAAAATGAGCATAAGTTTGGATAAGGAAGAAATCTTCTGACATAAAGAGATACAATCATTTATACTAAGGAAATTTTACACCTTCTGATGAAGCATTCAGATCCAGCTGCTGTCAAAGTCTAAATGGACTGTGGTTATGTTACAGCATGGCTGGGTTTACTTCCTTTGCTAACAATTTATCCTCTCATCAGACATCCACTTAAACAAGCTCTATTTTTTCACTCTTAGCAAACAATAGCAATCTAACATGTAAAAAGATCCTATCCAGGTATTATGGTTGATTACGTAAATGGCTAATGCCTGAAGCTCAAGAGAAGAAGTGATTAGTAAACTAAAAGCTGTTAATGGAAAGCCCTGAGCAGAGATCTTGACAGAAATCAGATTCCGTTTAAAAACAAAAAGCTGCAATGATTCCTTCCCACACACTCAAGATGAATTTGAGAAATAGAGGTATCACAACAGGGGTACATTTAAATTGGACTGGCTTTTAAATGTGCACAGAATAGCAAGACAGTAATGGCACTGGATGAAAGAGCTACACTACTGAGAACAAAAACACACATAAGAAAGCGCTTACGAAGTTACATCATACGGAGCTACGCTGTCGTTCTGTGCTTTCAGCAAAGGGCAGAAGCGCAGTCCTGTCCACTATTGAAGAGAAACCATGAAAAGCTTTGTGGCAGAGTTCTCCCCTTTCATCCCACCCTAGCCCAGTTTCTCAGTGTAATACTAGAGATCACAACCCTCCCTGCCTAGACAGTCTGGTCTGGATGCAGCCCTACTTGTGAATTACCTGATTTTAACTGTGTTACTACTATCCCAAGAAGAATACACTGAGAAGGAATCTCACTTATTTTCACATGGGCTATACCCTTGATGGCTTAATCACTAGCTGACCTGAGGTGCTTTCCATAAAATATGTCATTTCTAGTGTCACACTTCCAACATATGCAGTTATAAGACATAAATTCTCGTTTCTGTTCAATGCACACAATTTTTCCAAACACTTGCCTGCTCCCTGTTGCAGACAGTCACTGTACCTCACCCCAGAGGGAAGTAATGTGGTTTAGAAAAAACTTAGGAAATATCTTTGTAATCTGTTTACATGAGAAGTGTTATAAAAATGCAGAATTGCTTTTAACATTACAGAACCACTACCAACACATGATGAATTTCTCTGTGTTCTTTATTTCAAAACACCCTTGAACAGGGGCGCATATCTCAGGTGACCCTGAATTTGTGTGTGCTACAGTAAACCCAAATAGTCTAAAGAATTAGAAATCTGGGCCTGCATTCTCTCCTGTGTTCCTCAGGTTTCCCCCACTGTCCTCATACTTGCCAGTCATCTGCAAATTTCAGCAGTTTGAAACGCCATGCTTCTTTGGATCACGTATACCCAAGGTAAAGGTAAGTGTGGTCCTCAGCTTGCTGCCTTTTCCTAACTCTTAACTGTTATCTTTCACTGACGTCCCCTGTGTCCTATCAGTCTCCAAGATAATCTTTAATCCATTTCACAAGTCCTAACCCTTATGTCAAGCTCATTGACTTACCTGATCAATCTTTTTTCCCCCTCTTTTTTTCTTTCTTTGTTTTACCCTTAGCAAGCTACATAAATATCTTTCACATTTCACCCTTGTCTCTTCATTCAGTAAGGTATTTAGAGAACTTGGGATCTCAAGTGCATGTGCAATATCTGGACTTTTTTCTTTCTTTTTCCTAGTAAAGCTCTTCTTCCAAGCCATTGTTAAATCATACTTGAGATAAGCATTTTTATCTTATGTTTTCAAACAGAGACTCAAAATCAGGCTTCTGACTCTGCTGCTTACTTTATGTGTGACCTTTGACAAGTCAGCCAGCCACTCGGCTTCAGTTTGTCATTTTGTACAATGAAAATAGTGACCACAGTTTTCAGAATTAGTGGAATTCAATACCCAGCTTGATATGTCTTTGAAAGAAACCCTCAGTAGTTAGAAGACAGGAGGGCAGCTCATTCTGAATATGAGACTTGTAGAGATGCTGCAGATTGATTTCAGTGGGAAATTAGGAGTCCAAATAAGAGATCAGAGTCAAGATAATTTCTTGTACCTAAGCTCAAGTTCTGTGCTGTTTTGCTCGCTATGTAGATGGGGCAACTGAAGTGGAGTGACTGATTTCCCACAAGTCACATAAGAGGACATTGGCAGAGAGAAACAAGTTCCAATCTGGAAAATTTCACATTCATCAGATGATTATTTTTCCTAGTAAAATTTCTATTTTCCTGACAAACACTGCAAAATGCCAAGAGTCTGAGTCGCCAGCCTTGACCCAGATTATTTCTTTGACACTATCCAATAATTAACTTCTTTCCTGATGAAAAATTAGAAAACTTAAGCTCCTAAAATGGCTATACCTTTTTGGCATCTTTAAGCCTGTGAATCGAACTTCTCTGTGAATAAGGAGCATATGGTCATTGAAACGATACAACCTTTGGCATGGGTGTAAATGTTAGCATAAAGAATTCCTACAGCTTCTCAGCAGTAACAACACTGACTGTCACGACTGTCATTTATAATGTCCTGAAACAGGCAGCTGTCCCCCATATACATTTGTGTATTTATATTGCATATTTATAATATATTTGAACTATTGTGTATTTACAAATTGTACTAATCATTTAGCATCGTCTTCGTATTTCTTTCAGTTCAACTCACAATTTGGCATTACTTCAGGCATTTTACAACTTTGCTCTTGGCAGTTTCTCATACAGAGAGAATTTCAAAGAAGTCATATTCTTTTCAGATGAACTCCTAGTAGTCTGTTATTCAAGCTGCCTTGAGTTTGAGTGCCTGCCCCATGAGGCAAGGTCACTGTTGTATTGGAAAACAACCTTTTGGTAGCCAGGCACCTTCCCCATATGCAGAAGGGATCATGCACTGCACAGAGCCCATTTATTACATTGCTGTTGGCCATCAGCTCCAATGTGATAGGCAGCACTAAAGCCACATGTGGAGGAGAGAAGAAGAGAGAGAGAGAGAGCACGACCTGCACGAGGCCACTTACCAAATTGCATCAAAGCAGCAGGAAGTCTCAACAGTAACTCCAGGGAAATGTCTACCTGCCTTTCTGCATTGCCTCTCTTTTATGTCTCAAGGTCTGACCTAAAGAGCAGCTTCAGATACAGATGAATCGTTGGCTATGAGCCTGAATCGGAGAGATCATTTCCAGAGGTGGTAGGAAGGGTCCAGCAAAATAATGGTGTTCTGGTAAGCAGCTTGTTTTGTGGGACAAAGAAAAATCCTGATGCTTTTCCTATCTGTTCTTTTTATTTTTTTTCACTGACCTCCAAAGCTTCAGGGCTTTCAGTGCTCCACTTCCCTCATGGCACATCATCACTGAAAGTCCTCCAGCTAGGAGAGCAGGCAGTACTGTCCATCAATGCCACTTGTAGAATCAACAACAGGGACCTCAACAAGGAAAAGAAAGCAGTCGGTGCTCAGAAAACTTCTAAATACTTTTCTGGGCATCCAAGGGAAGAAGGAGAGAGCAGAATGCATAAAAAGAGCAGAGTGACTCCAAAGCAGCTGGCAGTCAGGACTGGCCAAACCCAGACGGTGTCCCAGCATCCAGATGTTTGTCTAGTTCAGAGCGTCTTGGTGTTCACAGAGGAGCCCAGGCTCCAGCACAATCAGGAGTTCTTTGTTCAGACAACTTGGTTTCTCCTTCCAGGAGAGCAGCAGCTCCAAAGAAGAATGACTTTACTATGAAAGAAGGAAAGACAGGCAGACATTTTGAGAAAGGTCCTTCATAAGATTTAGTGCAGTGGCAATGCTCTTGGAAGCTGTCATGCAAAAACACAGAAGGGAGGGAGAGATGACAGAAATGGGTGTTTGAAACAGGGAGGTTTAAAGTGTTGAAATGCTCACTGAAGCACTTTACTCTTTTATAATTAAGTCAGGAGTGGCAGAAGCTTTTCTTTTTGTTTCCCCCTTTTTCCCAAATAACCTGCTACTCACATTAATTATTTTCTACTATCACCAGCCTTCTGGGCCAAGTCTTGATGATCTCAAGGACAGTGACTTTGGTAATACATCCTGGGAAAGCTATGAAATTGCTCTTAGATGTATAAATTTAAAAACAAAAACAAAACCAGAAGTCAAATAATTAGTCCATGTTTTCCCAGCAGGAGTTTATGCCAGATAGGAAACCCTGCCATCTTTCTGCTTTGTTTTGGCCTTTTTTAGATGTGATACCTCATTAACACCAGTGCTTTTTTTTCACCCCAGTCACTCTGTTTCTCAGTTCTAGCCATTTCTCCAAAGGGAGTGCCTCAGTAAGCAAACAAATGTACATGGTTATACATATGCAAAGCCCCTTCGCTCCCAGGTTTCCTGGACTGCAGTTTGCCTTTCTTGCCACAAAGATAACCACTTAACTCTCCCTCTTTCCTGGCCTTAGTAACCCCCTGTATTTCACAGATACCAGCTGCCTTTTCTTTTAGACACAGGGTAAGTGATTCATATCTAGTACTGTATCAAACCTTCCCTTTTGAAAGGAAAAAGAGCACTGCTTCAGATCCTGCCCATGCTCCCCTGCTCAGTGTGTACCTATCTACATCTGGGGATCACTGCCCAGAAACTTCTCAGACTTATTTCTAGAAGGCTCCTTTGAGTCTGTGTGGAGTAAGCTTGTCCCAAGGTAGCACAGTACCTTGCAGAATTGGGCTCTATTGAACTGTCTGGAAATGGAGGGTACAAAATTAACTGTAGGAGTTACTCAGCATTTTGTATGACTAGACCCTTATAGTGGCTGACAGAGAGCTGCTTTAATTATGGGAAGAAGCACCTAAATCATCTGTAAACATTGAGACATTTCTCTATTCGGTATCCTCCACATTTTGCACTTTTCACCTGCTGCATCTAGAAGAGATTTCAGATGTATTTAGTAGGTAATTACCCTGGAACTGCAGATGCAGTTATAAAATGTGAAACTGGCCGTATTTTCACTCTTCCTCTTTATGAATAGCCACAAAATATCCACTGTCCAATCAACAGCCCTTAAACCTGAGCGATGATATGTGACCAGCCCCACTGAAGATGTTATCCATTCATGCGAGAAATAAGCAGACACAATTGTTGGAGGTAATTAGTTTGCACTCCACAGACCCGTCAGGATCCTTGGCACTGGTAGTCACTTAACGAGAGTGCCGCAGGCTGTTATTCTGAGAGCAGGGAGCTTCTGCAAGCACCAGGCCATACAACAAACATTCAGCTTTTTCGTTTATGTGCTGTGTGCTTTCTCATGAGAGCCGCTTTGCACAAGGTGTAGCCAAAGATTGGACTTTAAAGCAGCTCTCTTCAAAAGAAGCATTCACACCTGCTGGCCTGGTTTCGGCTGGGATAGAGTGAATTGTCTTCCTAGTAGCTGGTACAGCGCTGTGTTTTGGGTTTAGTATGAGAAGAATGTGATCACACCCCGATGTTTTCGGCTGTTGCTCAGTAGCGTTTAGACTCAGTCAAGGACTTTTCAGCTTCTCCTGCCCAGCCAGCCAGAAGGCTGGAGGGGCACAGGAAAGGTGGG
>JAVKLA010000031.1:630248-643241 GCA_034782735.1 Sagittarius serpentarius | reverse complement strand
TTCTTCCTTTCCGTTCTATTAAACTGTTCTTATCTCAACCCACGAGCTTTACTTTATTTTTCCGATTCTCTCCCCCAGCCCACTGGGCGGGGGGGAAGTGAGTGAGCGGCTGCGTGGTGCTGAGTTGCTGGCTGGGGTTAAACCACGACACCTGCTCACAGGGAGATGCAGGTGTGAATTTGAAGTAAATCCAGAAAAATCAGCATGGCTATTCCAGATTTACATCAGTGTGACAGACTAAAAATAGCTTCAGATATTTAAAAATAGCAATATTTGCTGAAATGACAATCTTTCACATCTGTCATACTGCTGGTATAGCACCTGAATGTCACAGTGGATGACAGTGTAGAAACATGAAAGGTAACAGGCAGTTTTCCTAGTCTAATTTCCATTTCTTCTCTTATCCCATCACATTTGTTTTATTCCTCAGTGTGACAATGAATGTTGCTCAGTCAACATCCCAAATTTCTAGTCAGCTTTAGTTTCCATTTCTCACATATGAGCAGCTATGCTGCTGGTTCTTAAACTTTTGATGACATTTTATGTCATCGAAGCTTTGTTTAAAATGGATATCTTATTGGATATAATGGATATAATGGCAAGCGTTTTTTTAAATGGATATCTTCTTTCAGAAAATCACAGAGTTCTGTACATCCTATTTGGGCTTGCACAACATTATGTTAAACTTATAACCAAAATCCTCATCTACTCAGTATAGAACAAAATTACTTGCAAATGCCAGTGTTGCCAGATCTTGGTGCTCTTGACCACGGTTATATTTTTTCTCATGACGCAGCTTCTAAGCAAAAAAAAAAAAAGAACATATCCAAAATACTAAACAAATTTCTAATCATTTTGGACCAACTCCATTAATTATAGAGCGTTTGCATGGGAAAACTCTGAAGTATTTTGTCTTCTGAGGAGTGATGCGAGAAGGAGAAAGATATTTATTTTTAGTTGTTCATAGAGACAGTAGGGGGTGTTTTAAATTTAAAAACAGAGCTTTCTCAACACAGGTTAGTTGCATATACAGCAGGAGCACTATACTCCACCTCTCGAGAGGCAGTGTGAAGCCCTTGTAAAGCATAGCATTTTGGCATTGGGCAAACAGCTCTGGGGAAATACTACAGGGCAACAACAAAGGAAAAGTCTTGAAAGTCATAATGTTATTTTAAGGAGTCTACTACATGCTGATGGTCTTGATCATAAAATGGTCTCCATTGCATTGAAGAGATTTGTTTCAAACCTCTTCCTGCAGGGAAGCCGTTATGGTGATATAACAGGTCCTGACTCCTTAATTTATAAGATATGTCCAAGCTGCGAAAAGATGAAATGTTCCACGAATCAGTTTAATGGAGGTCATCACAGAAATGATCCTTGTGAACTAGAAACTGTCTGACCAAGCACGGTGCGCTGTGGTTTGTGATGGAGCTGCACAGCTGTGTGAGAAGTTGTTGGCCACAAACAGTATTTAACTCCTTTGCACTCGTCTTGGGGTTTACAGTGTTGGTCATTACAGCTCCATGAAGCCCAGCTTTACAAAGCTTCAAGTACCTAACCTTCAAGTTAAATTAGCAGCAGTGAGTAGTTTAGTACCTTAATAAAAATAAGGCTTCTACCTATCCTACTGCGCTTGTGCTTTACAGCCTGCTCCAACAACATCTGTCGGGTTGGTGCCTGTGAGCAGGCACACCACAGAGGAGACAAATTTAAAAGCACAATCCTCAAACATGTCTTGATGTCAGTGAGCTCAAGGCCAGACATCTTGTCAAAATGAAGAATGAGGAAGAGATGTTTTCATGGGGTAATTCTGCTAAAAGACTGGAGCTGTACAGGTATAATTGGGATCAAAATTTAGCCTTCAGACTACTGGCTGCAAGCAGTTAAGGGAGTCTCCTTCAGCTTAAGCATTCGACTACTACTTAGAGATTAAAAAGTTTTAAGTTTAAATTCGAGAAGCAAGATTTGTCTTCATTTATATAGAGCCGCAGGAAACCTCTATCAATGTGACTGAGCCCCCATTCGAACACAGTGAGATCTGACAGCTATTCAGACAGTAGGCATACTAGCAAACCTTCCCTTTTCTGGCAAGGGGAACTGTGTTGCACAGGTCAACAAAATGTGCAGAGCTGTTAAGTTACATCTAGTTTGCAAATGTAATTTCAATAAATACTTGTCTCTTCAAAAATGCTAGAGAGCTTGTTTGGTTTAGGAAGGGGAACACAGTCATCTGCTAGGAGACAAAAGAAGCAACTCCAAAGCAGCTTGGATTCTCTCTGTTCAAATATCAAAAGGCACTGGGTTCTGGGTATGGCATGTGTGTTAAGATTTGCTCAGAGGCTGGTGTTCTCCAGGCTGAAACCATCAACTCTAAAACCTGACTGACAAGCAGAGAAAAGTAATAGCCAGATACCTCATCAGCTCTTTGTAGTTGAGGATGACCTGGCAGGAATTTAATCCTATTATTCGTATTTTTATTATTGTGATTATTTACTGTGATACCTTCTTTTCCCTTCTGATAGAGTTTTATGTTGCCTCTCCTTGGACTTATGTTCTTGGCATAGAAACAGGTGAGAAAATTAAGGCTTATCATGAAGTCTTAAAGGATGTAGTTTCTCAGGTTTGGGGGGGTAGAATTTTAGGGGAAAGGGTCCCAAGTAAAAATTACCTAAGCTTTTTCAGTAGAGTCTCACAGAAATTTAATCTAGCAATTTTCTTGATGTGAAACAGGACCTGACAGCTCATGAGTTGTATTCGGGGAAAAAAGGTCTTCAACTGAACAGTCATTTCTATATTTTTGTGTAATAGCTGGGTATCCTTTGCAAACAAGTCTACTCAAATCAGAAGTGATGAACTGCCAGAGCAACATGGTGCTGGAAGAGCTACTACTAGAGAGAATGGTTAAGAGAAGAGATTTTCCTTTCAAAGAGGAAAAGACGTACAAGACTTCCAGAGAAAGGCCAATTATGTGAAGTATAAACCTAGTGTGAGAGTACACAGGTCTTTTTCCTGTTTGTTTTAGCTGTCTTGACAAATTTAAAGATCAAGTTCACAAGACTTGTAAATCTTCTGAAACAAGTTTCCCGGTTTGTTTGTTTTGAAGGATTTTTCCCCCTTCAGAAGGGAACAGATTCAGAACAAGTTACACTCATTTTTTTAATAAAGGTGACATCAGAATAGGTCTAGCAATAACATCCTCATGCAAGGTTTAAAAATGAGCTTTTTCAACCATAAAATTACTAATTGTCTGCCTTGTAAAAAGATAAATAAAATGAATGTTTCATTACTGTCAAGCTCTTGATTTCTTGTTTTATATGGAGCAAAATTAACCAGTTTCAGCTACACAAGTATGAAAATTTGAGCTATGTCGTTAGCTTTTCTGCAAGAAATCATAAAGAGCTGATTGTCTTTATTTTTTAATTGAACTTCTTTCAGTCTGGCAGACAGCTCCTCTCCTAAAAATACTGGAGAATGTGTGGTGCTGGAGCTGTTTCTGAAAAAGAATGCTATCAAAAAGTTACTGCAAAGGGGTCTGAGGGCCTGGATACCCAGCCCTTTTTTTAGCTTTGTCACCATTTCCTTTTGTGTCTTTGAGGGAACTGTTTACCTTCTCTGGTCTTTGTGAACTGAGGCTTTCTTGCATAGTGCACACCAAGGAAAGAAAAGCTGATACAGTGCAGCACAGAAAAGGCAAATAAACTTGTGTGCAAGGACGACCAAGTGCAAGATGTATCCACTGCCTTGAGCACCTATGAGCACCTATTAAACTCCAGCACCTTGAGCACCTATGAGCACCTATGAGACTCCAGCAAACTACACATCTGCTCGTGTGCTTTCACAACCACAAAATAGAAAAGGAACTATGGGAAGGGTTGCCTGAAGGAGTCTGTATTGAATTTGACCCAATGTCTCATTCCAGCTGCCAAGCATAGGCTACATAACAGACATGGTGCCTAGTTTTCGTTGATGCAGGCTCCAACTTCCACTCAGTATCTGGGCTGTTCTAAATTTTTTGCTTTATATTTAAAATTACAACCATTCATATGTGCATTTCCAACAACTGCATCAATGTGAATAGTTATAATGTTAACCACTTGGACATATTATTGTCACAACTCTCAGTCATATGGCATTGGTAATACTTGTAGCCATAATATGTGCCTGTAAATTTCTTTGAAATCCTCTGATGAATAAAAGCAGTAACCTTCAAGAAAGTTTTGAAGGATCTATGAAGGACTGGAATTTATGATCTGGCATATGCAACGTATATTTGCTAAGAAGCAAAGGGGGTTAGGTTCAGCTGACCATATGTTGGCATCTCTAAGTTTGTTGTCTGGAACCACTATGTCATCACTGGAAAGGTAGCCAATATGTAGTCAATGGAGTTTACACTATGACTGATCTGACCAAACAGTTTGCCCACAGCCTTCAGTTTAATACTAAATTCTAAGCTCCACATATAGACCAGATTTCCATGTTTATAAAAGTTTATATAACTAGCTCAAGTATGGAAGCCCACACTGTAGATACTTGAATTTATGAATACCATCCCTTGTTCCTGACCTGGGATATTTTGATTTGGGTATATTGTCCAGTAATCATAAGAGCCAAGAAGTCTAGCAGGTCTCCTTTTTCAACACCCTGTTTCCCTCTCAGTTTTTTACAGCAAAATATGCACTTCTGCAAAACAGCGGTCAGTTCCAACCAGCTCATAACAGGGCCTTTTTAATATACAGCTGTCTGCATTTTAGTTACCCATCCAAACAAATTGATAGCAACCAACAGCATTTACATAATACACCATTTTAAGTAGCTAGGCTGTAAACAAATTTGCAACGTACAAGTGGTTGCCAAGACACCAGTACTGTGGCATGGAGCTTAGGCAGATTTTATACGCTTACATCCAAAAACATGGTTCAGTAAACCTTTCTCTAGAGACTTGTTACATAGTCCTAGCTTGACCAGCAAAGTCTCTTAGAGAGTTACACCTACCTCCCCAAACCAGAGGAGCAGGGTGTGAGGTGCAGTTTAGTGCCAATTACTCAGCTGCAGCCAGGTGTATGAAAAGAAACATACCAAGTTCATTTAGAGGGTCCATTTATACATTTATACAGCGTGTATAATTTCCAGCAATAATGGGTCCAAAGCAAGACACAACAGTCAAAAGGCAATAAAAATTGCAGTTGAAAGTACTGTTGAAATGATTCAATTTAGGCTCACTGAATAAAGTTATAATATGCTTCATGAATATAATATACATCACATATTACAATAATTACATCACTTACTTGTACATTACAGTAATTAATATGTTTGGAAATGAGCAAAGCCAGCACAAAATGCTTTAATCAGCTTTTTCTTCAGAACATTTGGATTATGCACAAACTGAATTTTTTATCAGAAAATCATTCCCAGCACATGATTCTTGGTCATGGAGCTCATGAGCTTAATAACATGGCTACAAAAATTAAACACTCTGGTATAAGGGGTTTTGTAGACACCAGCTATAGTTAATAAGTGATTGAAGGGGAAGCAAGGAGTTTTTCTGAGAAAAACTGATCAGAGGCGGGTGCTGAAGACTTTGGAAACAAGATTGTCGCAGCCATGACATTACATGACATGACAAAACAAACCAAGTCAGAAAGATGGGGAGAAATGGAGCTTTAAGGGAAGAAGACACGTCAGGCTGCAGGGTATGAGCGAGTGTGTATGAAGCAGCATTTTCCCAGATCCTGACAACGATGGGTGGCTTTCAAATGGGTTAGCCATTGTTGTCAGACACCATTGCACAAGCACTTAACTCGGTTAACAACATGAAAAAAACACTCAGCTGAATAGCCACTTATCCGTCAAAGTAATGCCTGGTGAAAATGAGCATCCAGTCTTGCAGACAGAGGCATCACCTTACTTTTGGAAGAGTAAATCAAACACTTTTTTCCTGCAAAATGCCCATGAAACATTTTCCCGGCAGGTCATCCACTCATAATACGGTGGCTATGCTGGCAGTCATGTCCACAGGAGATGAAGAGAGCAAACATGTCTAAAGAACCTCAGCAAAAATTATTTGATCTACAAAATTCTGGTCTAAATTTCAGACCCGCGTAATGATGCTCACCTATGAGAATTAATTTTGATCTGAGCCTGATTTTTACTGTTCTGAAGGCAAAGGGTTTCTGTGGGGCTTTCTCCCTCAATGAAAGTCTTTCTGATTTTTAAGTATGGTGGTGTGAACATCATACTTCAATTCAGGAAACTATAGGCTTGAAAGTAGAAGAAATTCCTAATAAAGACAGGCTAGCTGGTTTCCCCAAGGAATAAATATAGAAGCCTCATCACCCAGGGTCATTTCAGACTCACTTGGAGCAGCACCAGGTATCAAGACCTTTTACCTCAGGATATTTTTTTTGCTTTGTCCTCCATGAATCTTAGACAAAGCTCCTGTTGGGATAACAGGCAGAGAAAGAAATGACACACAGTGTGCCATAGCTTACTGCCTTTCTTCTGCTATCAGAGCACAAGCCTTCTGCTGAGGAGTCATCTGCGCTGTGGCCTTATCAGAGCAGCAGGCCTCTGGTCTTCATGTAAATAATACATTCCTCATGCTTTACAGATTTTATTTCATTTAAAAATAGTTGTTTCCTTGGTTAACAATTCATGCTATTCTTTTAATCCTATTGTTTCTTCCAGTATTTTCATACATATACATTTTCATTCAGTTTTCATGCATAAGAACCTCTGTATTTCTGTTGCAAATCTATATGGGTCCTTCAGAAATGAGGATGTGAACTATGAAGATTTGACTGAAGACCTTTATTTACCCCATCTGAGATTTCTGACCTCAAATATAAACAGTTAATTTCACTTCATCACTGAAGTGAAGAGACATACCTTCCTGGACTGCTTTAAACATGTCAGATCTAGAGCCTTCTAAAAGTCATTGGGACTTTCCCCCCCACACACACACGCTTTGATAGGCTTTACTTTAGAACCTCAAGCCTTAGCTTATCAATTTCATGATCAGTTACAAAAAATCTTTTGGGGACCATTTCCCATCTGTAACTGGACACCTAGAATTCAGAAAACCAGGAATACATTCCACCAGAAGAGTTAGTTACATTGAAGTGTATTTAAAGTAATAATAAGAAATTTTGCCACTGACACGGTATGCTTGATAATGCTAGAAAATGGAATGCCCCATTTGTCAGTAAGATCAGAAGGAATATGGATTGTCTGTCTTTGGGAAGAGCAGAGTGCCAGGAAGACCGGTAAGCTGAAATGCAGCAGCTGTGTAGGAGAGGACGTGCCGCAAGCCACAGACTGGGGTTCTGAGGGGAAAGTAATGTTCCCCATGGCATCGTGCTGACTATGCACACTACTGACATGAAATTGCTGCAGCTTTTGGTGTGAAGAAGCAACTGCTGTGGTGCAGAAGGTTCAATCCTCTTCTATCCATCCGTGCTTCTCTGAGGTGGCACGAGCCCAAGAATTTTAACTCCTCTTACTCCACAACGGATCTAAGCACCTCTTGTGCCGACTAGGCTCATATACTGCTAATAGAAACTGAATCAATACCTACAAATTCTGAAGTGAAATTTGCTAATGCCAAAGTAAAGTAAAACAAATGGATGCAGCCTTGCAAAAGGTAGGGAAAAGCAGATTCATATCATACTACTTGCCCTAAAAGAATCGAGATTACTTGTTTGTTTCATCACCAACTGATATAGAAGAAAACATCATTCACTAACTGGCAGAAATTGTCTCAGCAGCATAGGAGTGGACAGAAATCCTATTCTTGATGCATTAGAGCAATTGATGACAGCAAAAACAAACTGTGTATCTTTTTTTTGAGTCAGACATCAGCTGTGTCAGAACTCATAAAAGCAAAGCAACATGTCTAATGAATGTGATCTCTCATTTTTCTTGGAGGTAAAGCTCTTCAAGATTTTTCAGGGAAGTGGTATAATTATCAGGACACGTTAGTTGACAGCTGGACATGATTTAATAAGAAAATGTCCTAGATGACTGGCAGAGTGTTGTTACTCTGAAGCTAATAGATGACACCAAAGATTTAAAATAACTACAGAAACATCTGTTACTAAATGCATTTCTGCAGTTGCTGCAAGTATTATTTTGAAAGTTTGGAAGATTGCCTGTGAGCTCAGTATAAGCTGAACAATACTAGCTCCAGTGTGAGGGAGACAGCAAAATTAGAGGAATCTTATGCTGCCTGAGGGGCAGACTGAGGAGACTCTCCCATGCCACAAAGGACTTGGAGACAGTTTGAACCTTGACTGGGAGATGGTCTTTCTCAGTTCTTGTACCAAAGGAAAGTGACACAGTAGTTGTGTGTCTCCATTTACCAGTGATATAAGCGTACTACTTACCTACATCCCACCCGTCTTGTGAAGTGTCCAGTAACATGAAAAGCATTTACATTTAATTTGCTTCATTTCACAAGATCCACAGAAAACTCCACTTATCTTCAGCTGCTGAAAAAAAGAGTGTAAAAAGATATTGTTCAATTGTCTCCATTTTACAGGTGGGAAAACTGAAATCTTAAAAGATACATGCTTAAGAGTTCACACTGATTTGGTGGCTGAATGAGGAAAAGGACTTCTAGCTCCTTTAAAATGGCAACATCAGTAGGATGTATTAAAATTTCAACCATCTGTCAAGAGGAATGTCTTGTCACATTTTATTTTGTTTACTTTTCATTATCAGGAGAGAGCACTGACTCTGCTCCCAGCTATGAGAACAAAAGTGGTTTCTGCTGAGGCTTTGGCTTTGGCTTCAGCTTCTTCAGTTGTCTTTTCAATTGCCTTTTAATTCAGTCTCCTTTGTGCTTGGATCTTGCCTAACCTAGCCTGGATCTTACAGGATTAGAGATCTCCTGAAAATATTTGATTATGCATATCTATTACAAGCTGAAAAGAAACCAGCATGCATTCATTCTTATATCCTAGGATGCACTCATTACAGTTACCATTTTCGTCAGGCTTTCCTAGTCTCTGCATATGCAATTCTCTTTGTTGCTCAGCAGCTCGGGCTCTTGCTGTGTCACAGTCTTGTGTAAGACCACATTGGCTGTGTTTTCAAGTCTGAGGCTATGGGAAGAGATGCCTTCTTCATCCTTTGAATGCAAACGTCTTGGAATCTCAGATTCTGGAATTCTGCTTTCTTGAAGGATTTTTTCCCTGTACCATTTCTATTTTAGAAAACAGAATTTTCTAAATTGAGAGCCATGAACTGTTTATTGTTTTACTTGCTGCAAAGATCTGCTGTCAGCCAGCATTATAGTCAATAGTCCAGACAGTACTGGAGATGGAATAAAACTAGAGTGACATATCCAAAAAAGGATACCTTATTTTAGGAAAGTGAGTAAGTGGTCTTGCTCAAAAACTTTTCACATCAGAACATACTTTAATTCTAAAAATCGGAAAGGGAAATAGAGGGGAAACATGGGAGATTATATTGTTCAGATTCTTAAATTTCCTCTTCTACCACAACTTTACCACATGTTCCAGAAGCACCTTAAGTAACAGGAGTGATACTCATCACAGAAGAGTCTCTGTTTCCTGCTTTACTACTCAGAGAAGATGAGGTTTTCATGTTGTTTTATTTTTCAGTTGCTTATTGTATGTTTTCTGTATTTCAGCTGTCTTACCAAAGGCAGTTAAGCAGCATGCCATTATGAATTGTAGTGATGCTTGAGATGGTTTTGAGGTCCAGCATGACCACAGTCTGACCCAGCAACAGTTCTACTTCCAACACATGCAAGTTTCACTCTTGCTGTGGAAAATTTATCTGCAGCAGAGGAAAGAAGCCTTTGACTACCCTAATCCTGAAGTTTTAGGTGATTTTTGGGGTATCTTGGGCTCAGAACACTGAGCATCTTGAAATCAAAGACTGGGACGGTGAAGGGTGTTAGTATTTTATGGGAATCCAATGTAGAGTGGAAATTCACCTAAGCTCATAGTAGCCTACTGCTCCCAGTAGTGTTGTTGAAGAGACAGGTTGTTGCATCTAAACCAGCAGTGTGATGCCCATATTATTACTGTTCATCAATGTTAACAAGTCGCAGAGGTAGAGGGGTGGAGGAAGACCTCAATGCTACAGCACCACCCCAAGAACTTTTTCATTCCTTCCACTCCTTGTCCACTATGCAGACATATTATAGCTTGGACTCATACACTAACTTAAATTACCAGTGCCCCCACACCCAGTGTAAGGCAGCCCCAAATTTTCCCAAACTCTGAAACATTTAAATATTATTCACAATAAATACAGAAGGCTGGAATCTGAGCCTCAGGCTCACCATGGTAATGCAGGGTAAATCCATCAGCCTAGTGCTAATGGCTGGAGGCTGGCAATGCTGTGGAATTCATTACAGGGGAATCTGCTGCCCAACCTAGTTTGAGAAGAAAATCACATTTCTCACCAACATGCTGCTTGACTGATTAAACCCAGTTGATTTTAAACAGCTACTACAACCTTGCACTTGACTGGCATTGCGTGCTCTGCACTTACAGTGTCATATCTCAGGAAAATTGCTGCTTGTTCCTAGGTATCTAACTTCATTTTCATAATCACAACCCTGTTCATCTCCAGATTTAACGTTATATAGCCTAGCAGGTTTGAATGAGACATATGCCTCCCAGCAAGAACTTCTACAGAGAGATTGTATTTCCTAACTTTAGTATGCCAGAATTTTCTTTATACACCAATCACTTGCAGTGATCCTACCCATGGGGGAGTCGCCCATAAACAGCTGTTGCATGTCCAGATGTAGGACGCCATGTGACAGATGAGTTAGTCTTGGACATCATTTCAGCAAAGAGGTTTAGCTTCATAATTTTATTCTTTGGCAGCTGCTACGGTCACCACTTACAAAAAAGCTTCGTATATATATTCTGGTTTAGGAAAGGAATATAAAGAGAAGTAAATAACATGACTGTTGCTGCTGTGTAGTTTTGTGCCACACTCTAAGAGCTGCACATATTGCTCAACAGTTGCAACCAGGTCTTGTTTACCTTGATGTCTCAAGAATGCACCACTGTAACATAGTGCCAGAGGCAGGTTATTCTACTGTCATTCAGCAAGAACCAATAACATAGCAAAATTCAATATTTTTTGTAGAGCTGGAAATATTCAGCTATTTTGAGGGGGAGATGCCTCTTTTTGAAATAAAAAAGTTTCATAAATTGTGCATCAATCAGCACTATTAATTCAAGCACAAGACAATCAAATCAGAGAATCAAAACACTGGCTTTGTAGGACTGCCACATTGACAAGAAAATGAAGGAGACGAGAAGTTCAGTGACATAGCCTGTCATCAGAAAATTTTTCAGCACTCTTTTTTCAGCCACAGATTTGGCCTAGTTGCAAGTGAACAAGTTCAAAATTGCTGTTCTGCATTGTTGGCAGCTTCTCCTTTAGGGTGACTTTTCCATTCTCTTTGCATTCTAAAAAGGTTTATAAAAATAAGGATCACAAGAGGGAAGAGATATTGCTTAAAATGAGCAGAGTTAAAATATGGTTTTATTTATACTTTTAAAAACATATTAAATTAGGGGGAAACAACAACAAGCAGAAAAAAAAAATAGCTTCCACAAAGGTTTACAAACTGAAACAGCTCAGACAACAAAATAGCCACTGACAAAGAGGACAGAAATCTTAGGAATGGAAAGGTATAGAAGACAAATACATTCCATTCATACTGCAACTGAGATAGGCAGAGCAGATGAGAGACATGTGTAGCAGAACAGTCTAAAATTAGAGGCAAGAAGGCTATGCATTTGTGATAATTAAATCCTAAGCTATCATTACTCACCTAAGAGAATGAAGTATATCAAAATGCAAATTATAATAGATAATTTCCATAATAACTAACTATAAAACATCCAACTATTGCAAAAAGTCAGTGCTAGATTCTCAAAGGTAGTTGGCCCTTGCAACTAGAATCAAGCATTGTACACCACCACCATTTTAGGGCCTTTGCTGGCTTATGAAATCCACAGAAACATGGGTTGTGCACCCATCTGACAAAGGGGAGACCTGAGTTCCAGTGCCTGTATAATTTCAGTGAATATACACGTAAGGTTAACTGAAGCAAAATCTTTCTCCCATTTCCCTTGTAGCTTTGTAATTGTGAAGCTGTAATGTCCTCATCTTCTCCCCGTCCAGATTTTCACAGTCAATTATTTTGCTATATGAGCTAGTATAGTTTCAAGGGGAAAAAGAGATTATTCATCCCATGATATTTGATTGACTGATATTCAGACCATTGGTGTGGGAGATGCAGTTCCAAACCTTCTCCAGCAGAGAGAATATTAATCTCAGTCTCCCATCTCTGAAGTGATAACTCTTATGACTAAGTCACTGGATAAAAGGGTGTAGGGTGAAACACCTGCCTTGGCACAGGGATCTATGTGCTTGCTGTATTCCAGGAATATGTCTTGCATTAGACATTACAGAGCAGATAGGTGAAGGAACAGCTATACTTCAGATCCCAGCACTGTTGGCCCTCCATTTAATGCACTGCTAGGCATGACCAACAGGAGACATTAGTTTCCTAGAAAAACTTCATTAAGGAAAATTTAAGCACCTAAAGCAAGTGAACAGGAGTTGTGAGGATCCAGGTGATTTTGGATATAAGAGAACACCAGCTAATCATCTAAGAGGGTTTCTTTTTTGAATGTAAGACCTTACTCCATACTCCTTATAACTGGCAGTAGGAGGCCATATAATATCTGTTATATAACATAAAATATCTGTTATATACCTGAGGCCAACTGTATGAGATTCAACAAGGCCAAGTGCCGGGTCCTGCACTTGGGTCACAACAACCCCATGCAACGCTACAGGCTCGGGGAAGAGTGGCTGAAAAACTGCCCAGTGGAGAAGGACCTGGGGAGGTTTGGTTGACAGCCGGCTGAATATGAGCCAGCAGTGTGCCCAGGTGGCCAAGAAGGCCAACAGCATCCTGGCTTGTAT
>JAVKLA010000031.1:617717-629845 GCA_034782735.1 Sagittarius serpentarius | reverse complement strand
GCTGCCCAGGGAAGTGGTTGAGTCACCATCCCTGGAGGTATTTAAAGGACATACAGATGTGGTGCTTAGGGACATGGCTTAGTGGTGGACTCGGTGGTGTTAGGTTAACAGTTGGACTTGATGATCTTAAAGGTCCTTTCCAACCTAAATGATTCTATGATTCCGTGTTGTCTATATATGTCAAAGTGATGTACACATTTTTATCCCCTCTTATGCCTTGTGAAATAACACAGGCCATCTTTCAAGCTACGTCTTCTAAGGTGAAAAAATAATTAAATAACCCTTTACATCATAAAGCCCCAATGGGTTCAGCTCTGTGTGTGCAGATTCTCTGCTACCATGGTTGATATAAGATTAGAAAAGACTCTACTAAAAAAAAAAACAACGTGTCCTTTGATCCTGTAGGATAATAGGCTGCAGTGTTCCCAGGTTACTGTCAGAAAGCAATCTCCAAGAGGCCAGCTAGCTGGAGCAAAAAATACTTTTCTATAAAACTAAAGTTAGGGAGAAAGTTGGAGTCTTTTGAATTCAATCACTTTGCAATGCGTTCATCTCAATGGCATCCAAATACAAAGGTGAGAGGTGTGAAATAAAAAATGGAATAGAGCAGAATAGTTCAGTATTAGAAGGTCACAAAGGGAGGCAGCTTTTTCTGGAACACATTAGCTTCAGTAGTAAGTAAACCTTAAAAGTTCAAAAATCAACTCCAGGATGGACAATCCAAAGTTCAGTTATTTCTCTAAACTTTTGGACTATACTCTTCCATGGAATAACAAAACAGAGCATGTTCCACTGTCGTTTATATGGTATAAATGAGGGTAACAGAGAGCAGGTATTGGTCTTTTAATTTCAGTAGCATTACACAGTTGATTTATCTGCCTCATCAGGCAGCACATCTCCTGAGAACAGACTGTCAACCAAAACATCCCTTTGGATTAAGAACATGGTAGAGACATCTGCCACTGGACAGTATTATTAATTTTATTTCCAGCTCCAACTGGAACCAGCAAATTCACAGAAGGCAGTGAAAATGGACTTCATCAGAGATATACTTACTCAGCTTTTTTCAAAACCTTGTGGCTGGGGAGAAGACACAGGCGGAACCATACTTTCTCCAAACCTCTTACTTTCTCATTAAACTACAGTTTCCACTGAACTCGTATAGATCCTGTCTCCCTTTTTTATTACTGTAACATGAATATCAGGTTAGAAGTGCAACCAAGATGGAAAGAAAGAATATTACTAATGCCTGAAGCTGACTGAGGGTAGCTGAACAGGGTCTGATTCAATAGCCTCTAGCTTCAGGAGAGCACTGAATCTCATCTTTGTCGCATCCTTAGACCGTAATATCTGGCCCTGTAGTGACTGCAGGAGTGGCCTCAAGGCTGTGGCTGAGAACAGGTTCACTGGCTAGTCACAGCAGAGCATCCCACCTAGCAGTCTCAAGCGAAACTCCAGGGCACCCATGCACTGCAGGAGCATGCACGGACACAGTTACCTAGCAGGTAAATGGGCACCAGCTCTCCCTGGTCAGCCCACTACCTTCCACCTACTTCAGGCTTTCTTGAAGCAACCTCATGTGATTTACAGGTGAGTAGGACAGACTTTGGACTGTCCTCTCAGGGATCCAGTGCTCTGCTATAAAGGTTCCGTGGCAGCGGATTACCATAGGCATAAAATGTACTTGAAGTTAAGCATATGTTTAATTGCTTTCTTGAATCAAGAATCAATTGGGCCTTCCAACACTGGTTACGGCCCTGATCTTGCAGTGCACACTGATTCATGGCTTTGCCTTCATGGACCATATTGAAGAATCGGTGCTAATTTCCCACGTTTTAGAAATGTTTAGGTAGATGAGTGTGGGAATCAATCAATGTACTCCCTTTGCCATTATAAATCTTAGCTGCTAGCAATATTGAGTGCCAAAAGATGTGAAATAAAATATTTCACTCCCAAAAACAAATGTGAATGCCTTTGAGAGGAGAGGTCAGGTGCAGTGGGGTGTATATTGTACGTGTACATACATAAATCATTGATAGCCAGATTACTTCCCTATATTGATCACATCATACTTTCCTAGCAGGTAGATTATCTAAGAAAATAATCACTAAATTAAGTTGAAGACACCAGCCTCCTAGCAAGATTAATGATACATAATTTACTTTATGAAAGAAGCAAGCATCCAATAAATTAGAAAATTCACACCACCGTCAAAGCAAATTGTTAAGTATCTCCATCACTCACCTTACTGAGTAGTTGACAAATGGTTTTCACATTCTTTAGATCAAATGAGAAGTATTTTCTTGTCACCCACCTCATTGTAGAAGCAAATGTCTGCTGACTTCCCATAAGCATGCTATTTACACCAAATTCATTTCAGGGCCAAAGTGTTTACATTCACACATGTACATGTGCATACACAGTAAGAGAGATTTAAAAGAACTGAGATTCCTTTTGTGGCACCTTAAATTAAGACTTATTTGCATGTGTTTAGATGGTTTTACCAAAGTGAAAAATACATCATCATGCAGGGGCAAGATGCACCTTGAGGTTAAAAATACGGTATCAGACCTTAACTAACTAACAGCGTGCTGTTTGCACCTCCAGAAGCAGCCCTGATTCTGGGAGTAAGAGTCTCCCTTTCAGTTTATTCCTACATCATCATTCTTGTACTGTTATCTTCTTAGGACTACTGGAGATAGACATTTATGAACTTTTTTCCCTGAATTATTTTTCCTAGGGCTATATTTACCATTTACATTCATGTAGTACATGATTTTCTACTAGCATCATCAAAAAAAAAACCCATACCACAAAAACTAGCTCACTTCCACTTCCTCTTAATGTTTTTAGCCTCTAGCATCCACAATAGTTACATTTTACCTTTTAAGGCTTGTCTCTTTAGTTCTAGGTGATTGATTGTTACTGATTACACTCCATGGTGCTGTCAAAAGAGGGAAGGGGTGAACGGAGGTTATAATTAGCACTGTTTCTGAAAGCATTAATCAAATATTAACAAGCCTTCACTACCTCCTCAAAAAGGAAAGGTTTGTGTTTCACATTTTATGTGTGGGAAACTGAGGCACAGAGAATGGATGGGACTTGCCTTCAGTCAAAAAGCAGGTTATTTATAGAAGTGCAGAGTATCATGGTGATGATAATCTCATGGTGTTGGGCAGCACAGCTGACACAGCTCTGCAGTCGGTCTCATGGTGAAGGGATAGGACCGGGCAATCATTGCTTAGCAGGCAAGAGAAGTAACAGGAACAGGGCCCTCAGGACAGAGTACTAGGGCTGAGCACTGTTGATGGAGCACACTTTCTGCTCCTGCCAAGTAGTGAGACGATCAGGAAGGGTAGTTTTGGCTCCGTGGGGAGACTGCATTCCTCACAAGCTTCCATACCTGCTATGCCACAGATCATAGCCATTCCCCAGTGGCATCAGCAGCAAGAAATCTGGCTTTACGGAGCTCTGGCATAGGAAAAGGGTCTATGCTGGTTCCCCAGCCCAATAACCTGCTTTACTTGTGTCTTGAGCCAGCCCTGATAAGCATCAAATAAAGAAAAGAGGGACCATGATCCCATCTGGAATTTTGGAAAGTGATCGAAAACTCCCACCATAGCAAATAACTGTGAACAGCACAAAAATGAGGAAGAACGGCTGACAAACCCAGTGACTTGGTGGGGAAAGGATCCCAGAGATACAGTTCATATAAACTGTACTTACAAAAGCTCAGTTTCGATGGTATTTCCATCGTCTGGAGTATTTTGCAAAATGTGACACAGTTCAGGCTAACTAGTCCTTTGATACAGTTAGTTAGGAGGATGAGCTTTCCGAGCAAAGAAGATTTGCACAATATAGCTGATGGTTTCTGTTGAAGGTTCTGTCTGACCAGAAAGCTATCTAAACAAGTAAGCCTATAAAATTCAGAGATAATGCAACTCAGTAAGGGAGCACTGAAAGGAACTTAAAACCTAGAAGCAGCATGGAAGACAAAAACAGATTTCTTTCCAACAACAGCAACACTTGTACAGTCATTTTACAGTTCTGGACACTTTTGTTTGACATAAACAGGAAGAAGAAGGTTTTTTACAAAAAACAGCAAAAGATCACTATGAAAGAAATATAGGGAATTTGATAAGCAGTGGTAACACATTGTTCCTTCACCATTGTGGAGATAACATAGAAACAGTTCCACATTTGAAGAGGCAAAGAGCTTTGACATATTATCCAGCTTTGTACAGAATACACATTTTCAAAAGTAATGTCTTACTTCTTCACAGAATGCTATTACAGCCTGCAACATTATTCCTGAGTGTAACCATTATAGGCAGCATTTTCATTTGGCAAAGACCAATTGCAAAGAGGTCGCATAGAGGAAGGTACAGAAAAAGTCACACTGCAGAGGGAGAGAATGGGAGGGAGGAAGGAAAAGAAATGGACCAGTTTTCATCATTATGGCTGAATGAGCAATGGGTGCTATTGCACATATTCGGGCAGATTCAATCAGCACGCTGCATATTTTCACAACCACTATTCTGCCGAGTTCAAGCGTTTGCAGTAATAATATGTTGTATTGCCTTCTTGTTTGGCTTTGTGTGCTGTTTCTCAAGATGCTTACCATTTTTGTGGACAGCAGCTGTAGCCACCTGTTTCTGCTAAGTCAGAATGCCCGGGCCTAAAATTACCCTTCTTGGATGGTGGTCTCCACGGCACAGTGGATTTCACTGCTGACTTACAACATGCCCTAATCTCAGAACCATCAAAATATCAGAAAAAAATGAAAACGGAAAGAGACGGTGAAGATGTGAAAAAAGTGTATTCTTTTCCATTTACCATGTAAGCTGGTGTGACAGGCACAGCACTAGGATTCTGAACAAGAATATCACATTGCAAACAGGAAGTCTTCTTTCATTGTACATACTTTTCTCCAAAACAACTGGTGAAGAGGTGACATCAGGCAGTACAAAAATGGAAACTGGAGGTGCACTGGCATGCTAGCCACATCGTCTCATGCCCTGTATACCTTCCAAAGTGCAATTGGCAATGACAGAGTGAAATAAGGGCAGTCATACCCAATTCTCACACACACTCCTGAAGCAGAGCCATTTACTGATACAGAAATTGCACAAGAGGCCAGCAGACACTGCAGCACAGCTGTTACTTTATGAAGGGGCTGGCAATATCACACTCCAGGAGTGCAAAGCTTAAGGGGTATTTGACAACACCAGAGTCAGAAAGAGCCACTTTGAGACACAACCGCTGAAAATACAATATGAAATACTCATTCAAATGGCTGTGTACTGGCAATCCACCCGGGGGTATAGAACCAGCAGCTGGGCAGAGAAATGCAAACAAAAGGCTCACGACTGAGCCTTACGACACATGTGCTGCAGCAGTCACTTTTTACATAAGATAAAATTGGTCTCTTCATGATCCTGAATGGCATAGATGTGGATAATGGATCAAATCAGAGGGCAGCATGTAGCCTGTGATCAGCATCCCTTCACCTTCCCAGTGATACCCTTATTCAGCTATTGTTGGGGTGGGAGGGGGGTTAAACACTAATCCTGCCCAATTGGAAGAAGGTAGGAATGTTGAGTCATTTATTTCTCACGGTAGTGGAAAGCCCTGCATAAGAAACAAGAGAAGTAAGTCAGAAAGGCACGTGATGACCCAAATGTGGTTCTGCTGAAAGCCTGTACAATCCTATTGCCCTATGTGGGTGCTTTCACTGATGCATTTTTTTTAACACTCTGTCACTTCTTTAAGACTGTATATACAGATACAGTGGCTAAGTCAAATATCCCTCTATAAAAACATTAGTTTATGTGGTTATGTCCTTTGGGTCTTGCCCCAAAGAGGCACAAAGCATACTGTATATCCATTGACTTCATGGCACCATTTCGCACCTCCCAGAATGGCTTCCATCTATAAGCACCCACAGGGCCATGAAAACAGTTACATGCCCACGCTTCTCCAAATCCAGCAAATTCAGACTGGGAACCTGCTGAGACCAAGCTTACTACTGTCTGCCAGCTTTGTCTCATTACCTATCATGTATAATCTCTGCTGTGAGCTAGTAGCAAGCAGCCTTCCTTATTGCCATTGCAATGTTCACGTAATTAAGGTGTTCTCAAATTGTAGGCTATAACAGCTTACAGACTTAGATGAAATTGTTGTGACAATTCGGAAATGCTTATTCTCTCTAACCAGTTTATAGGAAAAGACACTTCCCAACTGTATGCAAAAAAACGCTCTAATTCATTAGAAGTCATTATAACTGAGTATCTTGATTGAAGAGCTTATCAAAGTTAGAAGTCTTAGGATGTCATTGGGAGTATATTTATCACCACTGAAAAAACAGTTACCCAAGGAAGCGTAGAGCTCTAGACAGAAGTTCAATATTGGAAAGAAATTGGGCCCTATTCTCACAAGTTGTAACAATAACCTTTTTACCTCTGCCAAATGAACTTAAGAGAGAAGACCTAAAGCTCAGCTTAAGTCTCAGGTAATTATGAAATTCATATCCTCTTTTCATTTTTCACATCCAGTAGTCTTTACATTTCATTAGAATAAACTAGGTTTTGTACTGTGCCACTGAATTGCATCCAGCATTAAGCAGAAATTCAGGTTAGTATCACTTTTTCCCAGGGGTGCAGAAAACATATCAGTGGGTAAATATGTATGTTCTGTACATTACTCATGGAGTAAAATATACTTTACACAGGTAGGGGCAGACTGGAAGAGGGTCCTTCCCCAAGTATATGACTTTGGAGGTAGGCCACTGGCCCACTGAAGTAGCAAAAAAGTCTTCTGCAGCAAGTGTTTTTTCATTAGCGGCAAGACAAGACTTGCTGCCAGACTCAAGACAAGATCTGAGACTCAGTGCTGTGCAAACCTGTGATGTAAAGTGCTTCCTCTTCTCATCTTTTTTCTTTTCTTTTCTCTTTGCCATTTATATAATGAAAGGTTGGAGTGGGCAGGAGTATCATTCTACAACAGGATCAGAAACAAGAGACTTTGGAGAAAGAATTAGTAGAAGGACATGCTATGCATCTGGGCATGACACATAAAAAATACAACATTAAATACAGCAAGGAGGGAAAACAGAAAAATTTCTGCATCTTCCAATTTTTACAGACAAAGAAGCTATCTGACAGAGGATTTTTAATGACTAATGAAGAGGATAGGGCTGCCTTTCCAAACCTTCTCTGAGTACTAAATCACAAATTACCTTTAATATTTCTATCTGAGGGTGATTTATCTCTTTTCACCATTATTGCCTGTCATTGCTTTTTATAAAAGTTGGGTCTATCTACTTCTACTAATACACGTTGTTCCCCCAGGGACAGTTCAGGACCCCTCCACCAAGACCTCCCTTCTAAAGCAACAACAACCTGGCTGAGAGCAACTGTTCTGTGCACTCCACCCCTTGCTGTCCTTTGCTAACACCCAGGAGGGAAGCAGGAATGAGGTCAGGTTTGCTAACATTTCCCCAGCTCTCAACAGGACCAGAAACACCCAACTCCACCTTGGATCTATCCTCAGCTTTAAAGCTGCAGATTCTTGGGGGAGATGTGTTTGAGATTTTATGGTATATTAAAATGCTACTTTTTTTTTCATACCAAAGGCACAGAAGTATAACAGAAAAGGGTAAGGAACTAATTTAATGTATAATACAAAACTAAAAGGACTAGACTTCTTAAAAGAAGCTTTCTCAATCAGCTTTCCCTCATATAAGCCCCTTTCTGTGTAATCTTTCCAATGCAATTCCTTCCATGTAAATCAAAGCGCCTTTTAGGATGAGGAAGTCAGGCCAAGCAAATAAAAGATCCTCCTCTAGCTTTAGCACAGGATTAATCAAGAAAAGTTGGGATATAATAAAAAAAAAAAAGATAATGGGATTCTACTCTGAGTTCCCTTGCCATCCGCTTTCACTAGGCACCTAACACTCCCACACTTTCTTCAAGAAGGGTAATCATACAGACAGACATTAAACAACACTCGAGATACGTATATGCTGACTAGAAAAGAGAAAAGAGAGAAAACTTTAAAGGAACAGATTCACAAGTAGGATTTTTGTCTTTGTTATGGTATATAACTTTTTCAAGCACTCTCTTATTTTTTGTCTTGAAAACAAAGATCCTTACATAATGTGGTGAAGATGGGGATAGGCATTCAGAGAGAAAGAATGAAGTTTGCAATTTGGACTTTTGTCAGTATAATGGAGCTCACATCACTTTGTATACTCTGAAATCTCTGATACTCTCAGAACTGAAAGAAATGAAAGATGTGAAATACCTGTGATGATGTATGCCAGCAGTTATACAATCCAAGCCCTTAGCTGGTACTTGAAACCACTCCTACTAACTTCAAAAACAAGGAGCTTTCTTTCAGCCTCCCTGACTCATTTGCTCTTGTACTGCACGCAGAGAAATGTTGAAATGTCCGCTTTTAGGGAGAACATAAGGATGTCATGAGAGCAGGCGGGTAGAAGTATCTCTCAGTATTCTTTCCATAAAAACACAAAATAACCTTTCATGGTAGATAATGAAAATTAAAATGGCAACAACTAAGAAGAGTAACATGATTATCAGCATTTTCTAATTGTAAAACTTAAGCTGCATTAAACTGAAAAAGTTTTATTTTAGAGCTGAAACAAAATGAACCCAAGGCAAAAAATATTAGTTCATAAAGCTCAACTGTATTCGCGGGCTCTTGTCTGCAGTGTTGATTTTTCCAGTAGTGCTGCTCCTTTGATGAAATTATCTTTGTGCAAACCTCATCTTCCTACAGTGTCCTGGTGCATATTATATCTGGCACAGATGATGCTTTGCCCAGGTTCATACTGAAGATACATTTTTATAGCTTCAGTTAGCTATAGATGAACAAACATGTTTATTTTCAGAACAGGACTGACTTTTGCATACTCATTAGCATCATTTTTTATTCCATTACTAATCTTTGTGCTTGTTTAGTATCTTATATTATGGACATAAACCACATCTTACAGATATAAAATGAGGCATACAGGAGAAGAAAGAACAAGTATTTAACCCATAGAGTAGTGCCTCACTTTGTGCAAAGTACCTTAAATGCAGTGCTAGTCAGCAAGAGTAAATTCAACAATTGCTCATAATGAAGGAAATGCTGTAGCAAAGCTAAGAATAAAACTCGTATTTCTTACCTTTCATGTAGGCTGTTAACAAGGTTGCAATAACTTACTTTTAGTGTAATTAAATCTTGTTATCTCCTGCAATTTCAACTCAGCAAGGTATCCAGCTATTCACAGCTTATTTGCATCTTTTCAGAAAAGAAAATAGCATCTCAGATATATAATTAGCCACAATGACCTACATAGATGTCATCTGCAAGGCTGTGACTGAATCCCAGTCTTGGAAGTGTTGGCATCCCATAGCAGGGATTGCTGCTTCATAGAAACCCATGCATTTCACATGTAACTGGCTTCCACTTTTGCTTAGCTGTCCCTTTATTGCTACTCCTTATGGAAGGGAATTACTGTGCATTGAAGGAATTAATAAGGTGGGTCTGAAGGGAGGTCTGGGTACCAACACACATCCTCTCTGTTTGGTAGTCAGTTCCCTTAAAACATTTTGCTGAGGTGCCATCACTTTGTACCACCTAGAGATTAATCACTCACCTGCTTAATGTAATTTCTTTTCATTAAGGATTCACACTAATAGAAAGGGATGCAGTAAGAAATCTTTCTTGTCAGAAAATACTATGTGCCCTGAACACAGAGAATACACCATTCTATAAAGAATGATGTCTCCGTATGAAGAAGATGAGATGTCATACTTTGTGTTAATGAAGTGTAAAACTAAAAGGGACCGTTAAGATAGACTTTTCAGACTCCCACAAAAAGGACAGAATCTTTCCCACTAACCCCTGCATGGAGCAGTATGTCTTGTGATTGATCTAGGATGTATCATTCAATGGCACATTTTATCTTGTCTGAACAACTTTAAGAGGTGGAGAATAAATGTCTTTAAAAAAGTTTGGCTAACCTACATTCAAACTTTGGGAAAGTCTCACTTGGCAAGTACAGAGGAAGAGGTTCTTACCTTGTGTTCATTAATAACCAGTTAATCTCAGCTGGTTTGTACACTCAGTAAGACTAAGTCTGGACAATTCCCAAACATTTGTCCTAAGACATAAACCGCAAATGCTCTGGCAATTATCTGACTCCAGCAAACAAACACTGGTATGTGCAAGTTCATTGTTCTCCACACCCTCTCTGATTCCTAGTCCTGCTGGCAATCTTTTCTTCTCTCTTCATTGCTATTAGGACATGTCTTATGCCTCAAACATTAACTTTTATGTGTTTCTTCCTCTGGTATTTTCTCCCTTTTCTTTTTCCAGGCTTTGTTCACTTAAGATACATCCTTCACACTGCTTTACCAGCCTATTCCTGAGGCCTCGAAAGTCTGTTCTCTTCACCACCTTATTTATACATCGCCTTTCTCCAATACACTATCTGCTACTCCAACGCCAACCTCTTTCCCAGCAATTACTCAAGAAATTCAGATCATGTTCTTCTTATCCCTCTCTGGTTTTCACTCTGGCTGGACATGAAAACAGTTCTGCAAGTATTTAATAATCTGTCTTTTTACTTAGATTAGCTTTCAACATGGTGGAGAGTTCCATTCTATTAAATTGTTCTTCAGCAGCGCCATCATCTCCGTTTCCTTCCAGAATCATTCTTCTTTCCCTTATTCTTTCCCAGTCTCTCTTCCTCTCTCTGCCTGCTTTCCTCCATTTACACACTAATTATTTCATTGATTCAAGTCCCCACAGCCTTAGTAGTGCTTCTTAATATTTTGTCATCAAATCATCCACCTGTTCTCTTTCTTGTTTCTTTCCATTTTTACCATGGAATGTCATAAAATTCCCAGAGGATCGTAATGCCACCTGTGACCAGTTTTGGAACAGGAGTCCTTTGTTACCCACACCTCCTTTTCTCTGGATGACTTGGTGAGTCATATTGGTCAGGGTAGCAAGAACTCTGGATACCTACTCAACTTAAAAGCATTGTCTTTGTACTGCTACCCAAAACTAGGGTTCACCTGTCTTTTGTCCTTTTTCCTCCAGGGCAATCACTGTGAAACTTTTAATGCATTTTTGGCATCCCTCCACAAGGCTTTGCATTAAGCAGTAAACAAACATTCTTCTCCAAAGCAGCCTGCAACATTTCCAGCTACTCACACTATTTTAATTGACAGATTTCCATAGCTTATAAGGATCTTCATTAAACTCTTCTGGTCTTCTGTCTATATAAAGCAGGCATTACCCATTGCATTACTGTTCTTTGACTGCCTGTTCTCCATCCTCTGGGTATCTCTAATTACTTTTCTGTCTGTTCTGTCCATCTAACTTTGTGGTATTAGCTTCGTTTAATTTAAACAGTTGTCTGGAAGACATTTATGGGCACCTGGACAAGATCTTCACACTCCCCACTGCTCTCCATGACATATATTCTACAAGTTTCTTCTCTTCACTTCCATCACAACCTTGACGTCAGTGTTGATTCTGAAGTTTTCTCCTGCTGCTGCAAATCTGCCACTGTGATATTCTCTGAATATCACCCCATTGAATTCTGATAACATTCTCTTTGATAACTTTGTGTCCTCTCATCTTAACTACTGAGCCTTCTTCTGGCTTCATCAAATCCTAGCTCCCCACTGCTGTCTGTGGATTTTCCTTTACACAAATTCCTCTTCAGAAGTTTTAATTCCTTTCTTGCTCATCTTGGAATCCAGTCCAGAGTTAGAGAGGAATCAGTTTAGAAATTGTTTCAGCTGAAGTTTTTTCCACTGGAAAAAGACAATAAAAACAAACTTCTTACTGCAGTAAGTCAGTGCCACAATGAAACTTCTATCAAGATAAGGTCTTGTAGATCCAGAACAGAATTTCTGTTTGAAACTAGCTGCACAGAGGACCCCAGCATGGCCAGTTATTCAACAGAAAAACCCTGCACTTTCTGATTTTTTTTTAAACCTTAAATTGTGGTGTATACATAAGATACACTCCATACCCATCCAGTTGACTTAACTTTTTTGGGGGGGGGGGGGGGGGGGGGGGGGGGGGGGGGGGGGGGGGGGGGG
>JAVKLA010000031.1:579911-617707 GCA_034782735.1 Sagittarius serpentarius | reverse complement strand
ACTTAACTTTTTTCTCCCCCCCCCCCCAATACCCCTTTGAATTTGCTCTATCCAATTCAGCAGATTAGTGACCTTCCTTTTCCTCTGATACCAACCATCAGCAGCGCTGCAAGGGTATTCTGCTACTCAGTGGCTTTCTGAATTTCTCTGCCCACTCATTTTTCACCTCAGCTCAGATCTTACTGAAACATCTTTCACCTCCCTTGCTTATAGGTCTGTCTTTTTCAGTACCTTGTTACTTATTTTTTAATTCAGTGGAGTTTTGCTGTTCTCTTTGTGTGACAGATGCAGTCCTAAACACAGGTTGATTGTATTCCCTTTCAGCAGGGCTATATTCTTATTAGAATAGCAACCAGCACACTGAGACAAATTTGAATTTTTTCTCTACCTCACTGTAAACAGACTTTCACTACAGTAAATACAAATTCCACTGCATGCAGACTGTAGGAAAATACACAACACAAATGAGTACTTCTAACTTTCAGGGAGATTCCAGCAGGGCTCTGGCTTTGGCAAGTGAAAGATTTCAGGCAGTACATCTTATTACATGGGTGGTCGAGTTATTGAACTTTATTGACAAAGGGCTGGATTTTCCAGCAAGACGGAGCTTCATTAAAATTCTGCAGAGACTGAAAATTCAATAATCTCTCTCACAAAGCACTGCATGAGTAGGGCTGATTAGGCAATTTCTCTCTCATTCCATTTCTTTTGCTAAAAGCGTTGTTACTTCTTGTTGGTACAAAAAGACAATCATTAAATGAGCATTCGCTATAGTTGATTAAGCAGAAAGTTTTAAAGGTGCATTGGCTCCCTTTCTCAAGGCTTAATTGAGGCCTTAAAAAAAGTTGCAATAACAACAACAACAACAACACTACTCTATCATTCTAGGTTGAATTATTTAAAATTTGGATCTGATTAATCCATTTGCTGCTCTTCTTTTTTCTTTAAACTCTCTGCTTTCATAGCTACTTGTACATTTGCAGCCAGGTCTGCCTGGTGCTAGAAAGTGTGTAAATTACTTTCTACTTAATTTCTTTCCCTGTAGACCACAACTTATTTGCTCTCATTGGGTTTCAGATTAAGAGACCCCATAAGAACAGAACTGCAGGATCAGACTGAAGATCCATCTAGCTGATTATCTCTTTTCTGGCAGTGGTTGTAAGTAGTTAGGTAGAGGAGCAACATGGCAAGCTTACTGTTATACTTCCCCTGGGAAACCTACGGGCTTCAGCAATCCATAGTAGGGACTTCTTGACACAGAGGTTGTATCCCTGTATTTAGCAACTGTTAGAGGATTTTTCTTCTGTGCCTTTGTTTATTTGAGTGCCCCCCTGTTGTCCGATGTGATGGTGCCCTACTGCTTGCAGGAAGGTTTTCCAGTAAGCAAAGCCAGTTTAGAGAACAGGAGACCCTACAAATCTGCTCTTAAGGGTCTGTTCACAGCAATCACAGCAGCAATTTCATCCCTTTTTCTTTTGTGAATTGAGAGGCAAGGTTCTTAGGACTTCTTTTATGCAAAGCAAAATGAAATAGGACCAAGAAAAGAACTACAAGATTTGTATTCCTGACCATTGCACTTATTCTCTCTCTCTCTGCTCTTGATCAGTCGTGTATTACTGCTTATTCTTTTTTCTAAGGCAGTTCAGCTGCACCCAGACTATAAGGATATATAAGACCAGAGAAAATGTTGGTATTTGCTCAGTAGTATTAGTTATCTAACCTGGTCTGCATCCTAGAACTATTTGGTCTTCAAAAACAAGGTGAGGAAGCCGTTGCTGTTATTCAGTATCTTCTACTATGAAGTTTTTGGAAAGTATCAGGGAAAAAAAGGACCAAATACCACAGTCCTGATTCCAGTTGTATTCATTCTCTGCCCAGCTGAACTCACAGCTTACTGAAATTTTGCCTAAGTTAGCACTGAGAAAAACAAAACAAAAAGTCTTCTAAATAATGGTCCGGTATCGGTGCAGGTACATAAAAGTGTGCATTGAAATATGAGTGCAAAACCTAGGTATTGCAGTGTCTCTCACCCTTTGACCACCACGCTGTTTCGGAGGAACAGTTTGATAGTTGTTCTGATAATTTTTTCCAATTAAGGGCACTCAAAAAAAAAAAGCTCATTGGAGTGAGAGACATAGGCCAGGAGTACAGATGTCTAGCCCGAGACATCTGGGTGGAAGATGGTTGGATAAGGAGCGGCACGTGGCAGCGGGACCCAGCGACATGCCAGCAACCAGAGGCTGAAGGGGAGGGGTGGGGTGACCTGTCCTGCGGAGAGAAGCAGTAAAGCAGAAAGGCACAGCTCATCTTTCCACACCTAATTCCTGGAGTTATCATTCTTCACGTTAAACTGTTGGACACCGTTATTTTCCAATCTGAACGTGACGCACAAACCAGGCCTGTCGCCAGATCCACCGTCTTCAGAAGAGTCTGCCGCCTACAGCCTGGGGAACCAAGGTTTCAAGAAGTAGCTTTCCTAACCAGCGCGGGCCTAGGCAGCCGTCTTCCCACGGCTGTCAAAGAGCTTCCCTCACAAAACCCCCCTGGAGGCAACTGCTAGAGCTCGAAGCTCTTTCGCTTGTTTATGCCTCCGCTTTTTGCCGTTTCCCCCGGGCAGCTTTCCGCCCGCCCGAGCTGCTGGCAGTGCTCGCGCGCCTGCACGAGGGGGCAGGAGACGCTAACGGTTTCGGCAGCGCAGGCTGCCGGCGGCGGGCGGGCGGGCGGGCGGAGCAACCCGCGAACGCGGCCGGCGCGGCTGGTCCCTCTGGCCCTTCGGCCTTCTCCTCCCCGCCGCGGCGGCAGCCCCCGCGGCAAGGCCGTTCTGCAAGAGGGACCCGAAAATAAATACGACTTGCAATAAAACTTGTGTCAACAAAGGTCTGCAGATTTGACTCAAACGTACACAAGCAGCAGAGGCTGTTAGTAGGAAAAGGCCCGTTTTGCGCGGCCATTTCCGTTCCTGTAGTTACGCTTCGAAATAAATACCCATAAGAACTGCAGTTAGAAGACGAATCAGGACATTCCCTTTCCTTATGTCTTTTCTCTGACCATAGGAAAGACACCGTGCTTTGAAATCAGGAAACACGAACACCCTGGCCCGGGAGATGTGAGGAAGAGGGTTGCAGAAGAAATCGGTAGGATGCCACTTTACAATTGCAAAGTAGGCCAGCAAAGTGGAGCAGAGCTTGAGTGAGCCAAGCCATGATCCCATGTAAATCGACATCACCCTCTTGATGCAGTAATACACAATTTACACCTAATAAAGAGTGGCTCACATTCTTCTGTGGGGGAAAAAAAAAAGTGCTGAAAAGAAAAAAGTCTTGTTCATATGTTTACCAAATCCAACTATTTGCTACAGTAATAACCACTAAAATTTGTTTTGGAGCACTATGCTTCGGTCTTCTCGTGTCCCATAGTTTTTTTTTACATAAGCACATGCACAGCAACCATGAGAATGACTGACAGGTCTGAAGCTGAAACCAACTACTTTTTCTGGAAAATAAATAATTCAGCCTTGCAATACTTTTAGAAGGCAGAAAGCTATTATTTTCCTATAAAGACAGGAAAACAGGGTCTCATGAAGGCAAAATGACTTGACATGGGCTCCATAAGAAGACAGAGTAAATGAGGAGTTCCTTGTTTCTCAACTGCTATTCAGGATCCATCACAAGTGCTGCACTAACCACTTTCCTTCATCTGCACAATAATCCTCCGTGTCGCAGTCCTTCTACTGCGCTTCCCTGCCTAGGGAGGGATGGCATGAACCAGGCTAGATCACTGAGCTCTGAAAATACAGGTGCTGCTACTAGGGCAAGAGGTATGAAAAATGGTGACCTTGCTAGAAGTGGCTGCACTTGTCAAATCACTGATGCAGAGAGAGTCCCTCCCCCTGCCACAGCTGTGGACAGCTGCTGCCCTTTCTTTTGCATCCATCCTGATGCTTGTCTAACGTGAGCTGACTCAACTTGCTAAATGAGCTAATAATAAAGCTAAAAAAATACCAGCTAATAAAATACCAATCTCACCTCTTGTAAAAAGCAATGAGATAGCAGGCCAACTTCGGTGTCCTACAAAACCTCACCCTGGTGTGCCTAGAAAGCACACCAACTCCATGTAATCCAGGTAGACGCTACTGATAATGCTGCTCCACCTTCTCAGTTCAGGAGACCCATGAAAAAAGCACTAAATGTGATGCCACCATAGACAACATGTCAGACATGCTATAGCAGCAGGACGGAACCCAGCTCCAGTCTCCTACCAACTTTCTGCATCCGTAGCAAAAACTCAGGCAGAGGTTTGTGTTCTAGTATTTAGTCCTGGAACTGCTGGTCCTCTTCAACTACTTCCTCTCCATCGATGGCCTTATTTCTGCCAGTGACTACCTCCACATCAATCCTGTCAGCTATTCTTCCTTCAAGGCCATCTCTTTTTTCTGTTCCTCTGCCAAGTGAGTGTGTGCTTTGTTTCAGCTCCTTCAACAGAATGCCTCAGAGAGAAAAGTGCCCCATCATCATTCTCCAATAATACAGTATTAGTTTGTAGTGGTAGTAACAAGGAGGATTGCTAGATGTGGGTATGACTATTCTGACTCTGGGCATTTTTCAGGACTCAGGTGAAAACCTGCCTGATTTTAAGCACCCAGGTAGTCCCTCTGATTTACCCAGGCCCATAAGCTGACTTAAAATTAAGAATGGATTTTAAGTACCTTGCTAAATGAGAATTCACTGAGTGACACTGCTTGTAAGGGATACAACAATAAAAAAATCCAGCTGTTGGCACTGAGGAAGCCTTCTTCATGCTGGGTGGCCAGGCCGCATTTTCAAAGCAGGGAGATGAAGGCTATAATTGAGGCTTCCCATGTGTGTTCAAATCAGGGCCTTACACAAAACCTGTTAGAAGCAAGGAAAAGTTTTGCATTGACTTGAAAACATTTTGGATAAGACTGTCACATAGCAAGCATTTGTGGATAAGGCCACCACAGACTGGCACCCAGGCACTGGAGGCAGATTGCAGGTAAAATGAACCAGCTTGGTCTAAACACACCATCACTGAGAAGTAGTTCTGCCCCTTATTCCTGCCTGACCCTTAACATAGAATGCCATAAGTTCACGCATCTTGGGTACATCATTAGTACTTGACTTGGAGGTCTCTTTGTATTCCACCAGTTCAACCAAGCAGAAGAATAGGTTTGCATAGTGCAGAAATTAGTCATTGGGTAAGTTCATTGGTTTTATTATTTAAGTGAAGGGCTGTATTGTGGCTACATTTCCCTGCAGCAGAAGCTATAATCAATGACAATTGCAAGACAGAATTGCTCACTGCTGAGGCAGAGGTGAAACAGCAATAGTTAAATGCTTCCCTCCTGTGACGGTATTAGCATGACTGCTAGGAAATATGTGCTTGAAAATGCCAGAGAAAGTGATTTGTCTGTGACAGAAGCTGTTTTAAGAAGAGAGAAAATGAAAACCACAACCACACTAAAATAAAGCCTCTTTTAATGAGCTTCGGATGCCTTCTGGAAAATTGAGAAGAGCTTTTAATGCATAAATGGTTCTTCTGGTATATCATTATATTTTCTGGTGGAGGGTTTTGTTCGGTTTTTTGTTGTGTTTTTTTTTTTAATTATTATTATTACCAAGTATATACTTTTTTATTTAACTGAGAACAGGACCTTTGTTGTTAGAAACAGAAAGCAGGAAGGACCAAACTGCTCCAGTCATCAGAAGAACCAGTGTGAGAGATGTTTACCTGAACCTAACCTAAATTCCTGAGGATACCCACCAGCATTTCCTGGAGGATGGTTTGGTAATCAATTTAACTTTGTGTTGCTGAGTATGAGTCATTGGAAATCATAGCGATCAAGTGTCTGTATCACCACTCAGGTGAAAGTGAGAAGAGGGGAGGGCATGGAAAAGAAATCTAACATGCCTCTGCAGACCCTGCTTCTGGGCACAGAATAAGGCCTGCAACACACTTAGAACAAAATGACACCTCTTGAGGGTGTGATGGTTTTCAGTTTATTTGACTGTTGCAGCCCAGCTGTATGCCAGTCTACTGCTCTCCTGTTGAATTCTCCTTTGTCATATTGCCTGCTCAGAAGAACAGACATAACTATGCGATTTTATGTTGTATGTTATCTGTTCCTTAAACGGTCTTATTTCAAGGCCAGTAGAGCCATCAGTGGGGTCCTGTTAGTGCTACATAAATTGACAAACCAGCACTCTTACCCTTCACTCTAACACTCAGAGTGGGAACCTGTCATTGAAGAAGTACTCTTGAACTTGTTAGCTATTGGTTAACCAGCATCTGATAGCTTCCCATCCATACTTTTGCATGGAGTTGTATGAATGTATAGCCACTGCCTTCAAAATGAGTGGAACAAGTAAATCATTGAAAACTATGAACAATCTACAGTTTCGAGGTGCAATCACTGTACTATTCAATCATACTGTATCCCTGCTTGCTTTCCAGTGAATCTGTGGACGTTGTGCACATTGACTCAGCCTCGAGAAATGCTGAAAGTTTTCCTCTATGAGAGTTATTTATGGCATCATTGCAGGCAGAAGGTCTATACTCATCTTTAACACTTCCTGAATGAGTAATCTAGCCATGAAACAAAGGTGGTTGCTCCTCCTTCAAATAAGTTTTATGAGAAAATAGCGGCGTTTGCCCAAAAAACACAGGCCAGGCACTTATCTGCCAGAAGCAGTTTCAGAAGCTGAACCTCCCTTTCAGAAATGCCACCTCTGAGATCACTCTCTAAATCTAGGCAATATAGAGAGCGCAAGATTCCCCGGTTTCATCAGCACTGCCAGTTGGCTGAATTAGACTTTCTCTCATCCCCTCCATTCGGTATGACTGCTATTCTTAGACACCTAAGTTCCTTACGTAATGATAGGAAGTCAGCCCTGTGCATTCCTGTGCTGTAACCCAGCTTTTGAATTGGGATGGGGAGGAATTGCTGTACTGGATGTCACAATGCCTAAATCCTGGTCTGGATCTTGTCCTGAGAAAGTAAGGCCTCAGATTCCCCTCTTAAAGAGGAGTTTGTCACACTTGATCAGACTGTTGAGCTTGATATTTTCTGAACTCTGGCTGGTCACTAACATGCAGGCTCCATGACAAACGTTTATTCTTTATTTTCCTCAAGTTCAACTGCCCAGTTACACCTCAAGTTTCCCTTTGCTCATTCCCTCTGCTTATTCCACGCAGTGGGTTTCCAGGGTAGGAGTCAGCAGGCAGCTCTGCTGCTGTCTGCTGCACAAACACTTGAGAGGATGGGAAGAGGAGTCATAAAATCCAAGTGAAGAGGAACATCTTATTCACCTATGCAAAGGGTATGTCACCAGGTTTTCTTTCTTTTTTTTTTTTAAAAAAAGGCTTTTCGGTAATCAGTTGCCTCAGTAGAGACACCTGAAAGCATTTTGTCTGGCAGAAGACAGGCTGCATGCAGGATTGGGTTTATTTTATTACTTCAGCTTGTGGCTGTCACAAGTCAAACTAATTTGCGATGGGGGTCTCAGAGAGAGCAGAGTCAATGCTCCCTTGGCCCATTTACAAACTTCAGCTTCCTCTTTGCAAGATGCCCTGTAGTGCATTTTCACCAAAGACAGTTTTGATTCACGTCTCATCTATCCTTAATATCTTGTCTTGAAAGTATGCTCAGCCACCTGGAGGACCTATTCCATATAGGCTTTTGACTAGATGTTGCGCCAGCAACCCGTGTAATTGAAACCCTCTGTAATTAAACACTCCATCTTTCTCTGAGCTGTGTCAGTGACAGAAGTGTCACTGAGATTCAGATCCTTCATTATCTGCTACCTTCTGCACAGGCTCTCTGAGGCCAATCTATATCCATCCTCCTGTCAGCAGGCCCATGACAATTCCTCTCTGCAGGAGAGAGAAGAAGTGTCTTGAGGTTTCAAGCTGCCATTTCGTCCCACTGCATGCTCAGGCTTCGGCCTCCATATTCAATTTGATTGCCAGCAAGATCCTTTCTAAAAGGGCTGAAGAGAAAGAGCAGGCTCATGGATGAGATCGGAAGACCTGGATATTCAGTATCTGCCCCCATCTTTGTCGCTGTCTCTCTCTTTACCTCCATCTCTTTCTACCTTAGTTCTTTCCCTTTGTCACACATAGTTTGCCCAGCAAGGAAGGAGGCCTAGCTTCTATTCTCCTCTTCTAGGTGCTATCACACCCTGACTATTAATACATAACAGTAAAACAAGTCTGCAGTTTCTCAAGCTTATCTCACCAAGGACTGAAAAAGAAAGTAAGTTAGTAGCTAAGTCATTAACTCCCCTTGGCTGTTGCTAAACTCTTCCTGGCATCAGTGAGAAAGAGCCAAGAAAAGTGCTTGGGAAAATAAAATGTCTGGTCATAACTACAATGCAGGTGCCTAATCTGTCACATGAGAGTCCGAGACAAAGCCTAAATGATTGAACTCACTCCTGGAAAAATGAGACCCAAGTTTGCAAATTAACTACAAAATTGCTAATACAAAATTAACTACAGGATCAGTGGGCCATGATAAGAAACAGCAGCTGAAGAATAAATTCAAAGAAAAACACACATCTCACTCCCCTCTGAGTTGCTTTTCCTTTTGCTTTAGAGCTTCTAAGAATCAACTGTCTGCCTGCATCAGTTAATGACCATTCAACAGCTTATCCCTCCAGCTGCCAACATCCCTCAAACCCAGAATCGCTTTTTGCCTATAGCTGGCCAGCTGATCCCCAGAAGCGTGGAAATCATTACAGATTTCAATCACGTGCAACTTTAAACTGCCTGGGCAGGATACCACCAGTTGCTTATTCACCTGGCAGTGGTTTTCTCATCCATACTGAGTGCTAGGAACTAGAGAGGGGCAAGGGACCTCAATGCCATAAAGCACAGAGGAAACAGTAATAAAGGCTGCTGCCTTCCATCCAGAAGGCAGACGGATGTCAGTGATGAATCTAGTGAACCTTACATACACAGCAACAAACCCTCTCTGCTACTGCAGCAAGTACGAGTAGCTGCACTTTCAAAGAGGGCTTTTATAAAGGTAAAAGATGAGAAGAAAATCCCTTCCACACAAGGTTGTTGTGCACCATTGCTTCTTGCAAAGATGCATAGCAACTGCTAAACCCATGCAGGGCCTGATGCACCAGCTGCATCTGCATGCTGATCTTAGCCCACTGCCCAACTTCTGTAGTGTGTGAGTGCCAACTCTGCACCCACACTGCCCACTCTCCATAGCCTCATCCCTACAAGCTCTAGCAGGAGGGTTGCAAGAATTTTACATTACAGGTGTGTTAATGTTCTCCTTATATAAAGAAAGCCGCAGGGCTTTGGGGCTAGATGTTTGTGTATTTACACTCTGGTTCATCAACCTCAGTACTTAATTGCTTTTCCCAAATTAAAGCAGAGAAGAGAGACAAGTTCCATTAATGAATAAACTGTTCCCATTGTTAATTAATCGGCAGCAGAATAATGATTCAGGATCAGAGCTGCTCTGTTCTAGCCCTGCTCAAAAGGAGATCATCTCGCCTCCTCCTGAACACTTGAGAAAGCCTGCATTCAGGGGTTGCCTAGCAAGTTAGCCAACGCCGGCTGCGATACAGAGTGTGCTGCCACAGACGTCGTCCTGACGCATTCCCATTCCGGCTCCCTCGTCACCAGCTCCGGGTATGCGACACTGCAAACAAGGAGCATCTCCCAGGTAATCAGGGCCTTAAACAGTCCTAAGTTTTGGCCCCGAGTCCTGGCACACCACCCAGATCGCAGAAAGCTGGTGTGCAGTGCTCCTGGTGTGACATACTTAATAAGGAAGCCGCCACTACCACCACCCACACTCATTCCACTCTCCAAATGGTCTCAAGGTTTAGCTTCATTTGTTAGAGCTATTAGTGTAGCCCCAGTAGTCAGTGCTGGACACATTCAGGCTTTCTCTTTGAAGCTGTTGCACTGTGATTATTTTCTAGCAAGAATTAGCTGGAAACTTTTCCCAAATCAAATTATATCAGATCTGAGACTATCTGGATAAAAATAAATAGTGCAAAGCAGCCAGTCAAATTGCCAGGCAGAAGAGGAAAGCACGTCACCAGCGAGAAGGAACAGCTCACCTTCATCACAGACCAATTAAGATGGCATCTGCTGTGGGTCTGCCAACTGCTCACATTTCCCTGCCATGAGTTCACCTGCATCAGCACAGGCAGGAGGGCTGGCTTTGCACGTGGTCAGAACATTTTGCTTTGTTTGAGTACTCGGCAGTCCATTGACCCGCGGTTTTACAACGAACTCCAAGCACATTTATCCAGAACACTGGGAGGCTGGGGGCTGGAGAGCTATTCCAGGAGCTGAACTGACTGAAGTGGATGTCCTCATCATTTATGGCTTAATCAGTTTAATCATTGTGTCACCAGGACATTACAAAAATACCACTGGCTTCCAGACTGGTCAATACTTTTATAAGGTTTTTGTACATTGACCTTTTAATACACAGCTGACTGTGTAATCTGCTCTGATTGAAGAAAATGGCATTTTATCACATTAAAAAAAAAAAATAAATAAAAAGCTTTTGGCATGGTAATACCACACTCCATAGAGAATAGTTAAACTAAAGAAAGGAAGGTCATAACAAGTGTGCTAATGTAAGGATGAAAGGAGTGAATACAAAGTCAAAGAAAAACAGGAAATCAAATTTCCAGGGAGATTTGCAAGGCTGTGGGTGTTTTCTGTGTGCAGTGAGGGCTGAAGCATCCCAAAAGGAAGGAGCTCCTTCCCATAGGCTACAACAGAAGATGGTGATGTTTCAAGTTTATGTACTATGAATAATGGCATGAGAGGAAACAGGGAAATTTGAGTGACAGAGGGGAACAAAATGGTTATTAAGGGAAAGATGAGTGAGAGCAAATTTGACAGGTGCCCCCATCAGTGGATGCGAAAGAAATTAGGGGCAGGGGTGATATAAGAGAGCAAACTCCTTTCAAAAGCCCGTGTTTTGGGGACCAGGTGCACAGTGATAGAAGTAAAGGCCTGGGATGCAAGCAGATTAGACAGTAGTTTCTGAAGTAGCAACAGCAGGAAGTTTATGTGGGAAATAAGTAGCAGAAAACCCCTTCAGAGACAAATATCCTGTTTTCCTACAAACTTTCCTAGTTGAGAAAAAGAAAGAACCCAAATAAATCCCATATAACAAAGTCATCAGATTATTTTTTTTATTTTTTAAATAAACAAAATGTTCTTTCAAGTTCTGTGAGAGGCATTAGTGGATTTTAAAATAAGAAAAATTAACACCACATTTCCCACAACTGAGCTTGCAGACCACAAGGGTTTTACTGCCCACTCTGGTTTCCTTTGTTTTGTTAGTTGTGCTCCACATCAGAAACAATGAAAACTTTTTTTTTGTTAAGAAACATCTTTGAAATTGAGCTGTAAACCACTCCTGATGTATGTGAGTGTGGATGTGTGGGGGTGTGTGAGCAAGCTTGTTTGTGAAAGAGGGGAAGAGTGGATACATGTGTGGTAGGGGAAAAATGAGAGCTAAGAAGAAAGAAAATCCAGTCTAGGGTGGAATTGAGCAGTGAAAAACGAGTTGTGAAATAGGATTATAAGAAGATGAAGTTATTTTTGTGATTTTAGGCCAATTGGGGAAGTGGGAAACCTAGAAATTCTCTCCGTTAATAGCAAGGCAATTCAGAGTTCATTAAATACTCTTGCTTGTTTGGCTGTTTGTTTTAAATCTCCCAGCAACAAGAGGAAGAAGATTTACAAAAGCTATAGGAGGAAAAAGTTCCATGGGATTTAAAAAAAAAAAAAAAAAAAGGAGAAAAACCTTTATCCATATGAATAAAAGCTCTCTCTGTGCTGAGCTTCTTTTCACAAGCTTTGCTCATGCTGTAAGTTTCTATATTGTAACAGCTGGGCTGCATTTTTTCACCATTCCTTCTTAAGCAAAAAAACAGGCGTATTAGTAGGACCTGGTACAGATTACAACAGCTCAGGGTAAGTAATCAAATGCTGCTGGGTCAGAAAGAAAAGATCCACTGCTGTGAAATGGCAGGAATTGTTCCCCTCTCCCAGCTAAAGTAGTGGCGTGTACTGATTCCTTCTGGCAGTTTCTGTACTACAACGTTTTCTTTTAAAATCATATTTACTTTTCCAGCAGTGATTTAGGCAGTTACTTAAAATCCTGCAGCTAAATCAAATATTTAGTTTTCATCTAGTGTTAGTGAAAGATAACAGAGCTCGGCAGGTACTCAGCATGAACAAATTGAGATTTGGATTACTACAAGTACTTCTATGTTCTCCAGATAGCCATAGACACAGTCCATCCAGACAATGATAAAAGTTGGAGGGACATTCTTCCCAAGCCCCATTTTGTCCTTGCTTCTTTCCCAAGGCTGCCAATAGAGCTAGTGGTTACTTGTGATGCACACATCTGACTCCACCGGGCTGAATCTGCCCCCATGGCATGCAGCAGACATCCAAGATCGATCTGTACTCACTGCTGGGGTAGCACAGAGCTGAAATACTCACCTACAGGTTAAGCAGTCAGTATTCCATTTCCAGTCCTGTGAAGCCATCCAATTACTCACCATGTAATTACTTGGTAGTCAGTAAATAAAATTCACATGATCAGAAAAATACTGCTTTGTTAGGGAAAGGAGGAATGGGATAAATAGAAAATTAGGGGGTTCTTTTCCAGTAGAGAAAAATATTAGTTTCAAAGCTTGCATCCATATTTCCTCTCAAGTTCAAGGATGTTTGTCTGGATCCATTTCTAGTTTTAAGCTGCAGGATGACTTACCATCTAAAAAAAGCCTCACATTTGGGCAATGTGTCTCAAGTCCTTTTCAACTAATTCAGCCTGCAGCTTCCAGAAGCTGGGCCACCTAGGATTAGCTCCATGTGCTGTTAGCAACTGGCAGTGTGTAAGGGAATAGAAGTGTTATACAAAATCCTGGTAATGGCTGAATCCTGCCTGCCAGCTTTAATAACTTAAAAAAAAATTTAAAAAAATTACTCAACTCTAGCAAATCTGCTGGCAATCTAAAGCTGGAAAGGACCCAAATCTACCTTCTGCCCTGTGTTTAAAGCCACTATTTGAAGACAAGTGAAATAATAAAAAGAACACTGAACAGCACACTGGTATTGGAGAGAACTTAAGTTCTGTTGCCCCCAATAGTTACAAAGCAGAAAGGCCCCACCACTATAAAATATACATCTGGTTTAGTAGTCACATAGGAAAACCATATGGGATGTTTAGCTTTGTAATATAATGACTTAGGAGTGCTTCCTACATGGCACAGGGAGAAGTGATGCCACTTTCATTCAGGTTCAGACAGGTTTGGGGATCTGGAAATCTAGTTTAGGTTCAGAAAACTGTAAGGTTACATGGAAACATTGTTTTAGCAGAGGGGGTAGAAGAAAGGTTTTATAAGGATTTGTTCCCAGGAAATCCTACCTATTTACATGAGAATGTGGTCACAGTAATCTGCTAAAGAAAGAGGACTGGCCTCCTGAGGCTGTGTTCAAAACAGGTACATAAGCCATGCAGACCATTTCCCTGCCTCAGCAGATTTCCCCCCAACCTTCCTTTCTGCTATTGCAGTGAGAGCTGCTTTAAAAGGCAATGGAGAAAGAGGGGACACACACAGAAACTGTAGGCAGATTCTTTAGATAGATTCTACAGATAAAACCTATAGATACATAGTTATATTTCTGGTATATTTCTAGTCTAATATGGAGTGTCCTAAAGAGCTAAGATTACGCAACTATACTTGCAATTCAGTTGAACACATTGTAATACCAGGATTTTTCTTATGATGTTCCACCTCAATTTTCCTTTGCTTATTTTTATCCTGCCTACCATCCTAAATATTTCCTTTCCCCTGCCCCCTCTCTCCTTAGTATTTATATCACACAGTTTTTCAGACTGTTATATCTTTCTATTTCAGCATCCCTAAACTATGCCAGATTTAGAATCTTCTCTCACAAATCAAACCCGACATGACAAAACTAACACATCTCTTAAAGGTGGGTCCCCTCACAGAGCTGGACTTGAGAGGCTGTAAAACCCACATCCTAGGGCTTCCCAAATTAGGTGGAAGAACTGTAATGAACAATCTCAGCTGTGCATTTCCTTCCTTTTTTCCTCATGAAAACATACTTTAATAAACCGATGCTAAGAATCTCCAAAAAGCAGATCACAGAGTTTAACCAGCTAAAGAAAAGGCAGAAGCCTCAATTTGAACACAGAAATCTGAAAATGTTTTTCCCTTCTGACTTCTTTTGCTGCTTCTGGACAACAGAGGAAAAAAGTTCCTTCTCCATTATAGATGTGTGGTACTATAAAAATTTCCTGCTCTGTGAATGTGAAAACACTATGCCATAAGGGGAAGGTGGGAGATTTCTTTACATGTTCTAACCTGCTATGGCATGTTTATCACATAGACTCTTGGGGTTAAGAAGCTGGCATGTCTCAAACATATCCTACTTGAGCATCACAGTGCTCCAGGCTTCTTCTGTACTACAATTAGTTGCAAATCATGCATGGAGACTGATAACTTTGCCCCAGAGCTATTTGGCTCTCCAGGCTAAACAACTACTAACTACCTGAGAGCAACTACAGAAATCAAATACACAGCTGGCTCTTTGCAGGTCTTGAATCCAGGCTGGAAAGCAGCATGTCCACCCTTGAGCTTTCAAGGAGGTCTGTGGGAAAACAGCATGGAGGAATAAAGGGAAGGCAAGGCAGTATGATTCGCTAATTACTCAGGAATGAAGAGGTGAGATGTAATTAATCACTACAACTAATTGACTGTTTAACCTTGACAAAGTCCCCTGTGATTGATTCTGTGCTCAGGTTTTCCTGTGCACGTATTGGGAATATTAGCTAATGCAAAGCAAGAGTCACCCAGATTTTTGAAGGCCTTTCAGGAATGCTCTAGAGCCAACAACCAGACTATCTCTCAGAGTACCCCACTTACAACTTACTGTGTAAGAGGTAAAGCAGTCATTTAACTGTAGCCACATTACTGGGTCTCCTCATGTGAGAGGATTTCCAAATTTAAGTACCAGTTGCAAAGAAGTCATACCCCAGATCTGAAAGCCCTTTTTCCCACCATCTCATTGTCCCTGCACAGCACAACTGTTGCAATAACCCTGAGGACAAAGCCAGGAAGTCTGTGATACACCCCAGGCCCTGACCATCACAGCTTTAAGCTGAAGAATTTTGAGGGCAGTCAGTCTGGAGCATAGGGATAAGTGACTATCATCTTTGTTGTGGGGTATTTGAGTCTCTTCATGTTTGAATGCCAAAAGTTCTTTTAAAGACTGTTATTTTAGCTCCCTTTACAGTGCAGTAGGAATCATCAGTACTGAAAGTACCAACATACTTGAGCCAGAGGCTAAAAAAATGCTTCTACTACAGAATACAATAGGAATATGCTAGGGGACTTGCATATGAAGAAAGATAAAAGCTCCTACCTTCTTTAAATTTCTTGATCCCAGACAACATGTTGGCAGGTCTGGATTGATCTGGTAAAAGCAATATGCTCTCTCAGATTTTGGAAAAAAACATAAACCAAAAAGATATTCATTACTGCCCCCTTCCCCCTAAAGGATAGCCCAAGCCTTTCCTAAGAGCACATACCTTGCATTGTGTCCAGAACCTCTATGTAAAAAAATAAAACCTCTTTTTGTATGTCTCCGCAGAGGCAGCTCCACAGCCAAACCCTCAGCTACCCCATGCTGGAAGCACTAGCATAGAAATCAGAGTCCTTTTGTGCCTGCAGTGTCAGGGGCAGTGTAAATTTACACCTGCCTCAGGTTTCATTTAGCAATTAGCAATTATTTGGTATATTAAGGAAGGCAGGACAGTTTCCTCTCAAATATGGCTATTATTAAACAAGAGAAAAACTGAGCTCTGGATGAACTGAGCATGTTATTTCTGTCCTCACAGAGTGCCAAGCAGATGAGATGTCTTAGTGCCTTCCATTTTCAACTTTGGTAATGCTGTTGTTCATATTTTGCTGCCCAAACCCACGTTTTTTCAAAACTTTTCTTCTGTCTTGAGAAAATTATAATTGGCCCAGCCACCAGCAAAATTCAATGAGCAGGTCTTTTTCCTGCTTAAATACTGGCTAGCAATAAGAAGCATTTGTCCTTCCATGGTGAACTGCATGGCTGTGCCTGGTCTAACAAAAATAACCTTATAGCACTAGTACCAGGGGATATCTCATTTGTTTAATGCATACACATGCCTTTTTACTTACCAAAACCAGCAGAAGACAGCCAGATCAGGTCCTGGTTAATAAAAGCAAGTACTTTTTGTTGGCTAGGTGTAAGATTCACCTTATCTCTTCAGTTAAAAAAAAAAAAAAAAAAAAAAATTCTGCCCTGAACAAGGCATTCAGTTGTCATAGGGAGAGCTCAAAGGGAGGGACATTCACTGAATAACAGCCCCGTGGGAAGGCAAGGATTTAATATGCCTGATGAGATTTCCACAGGTTCTGGCCTGCAGATTAGGAGGAACGCAAGATAGGCCTGGCAGTACATAAGCCAGAAAAGGGACAGGTCCAGAGCCTGCTGCCATTCAAAGACAAGCAAGCAGCATTAGCCCATATTAGAGGAAGACAAGAATATGTCTAAGGAGTTTTCTTTAATGCGCATCACCTGAAACCCAGGTTCTTCTTAATGATTTCCAATATTGTTGATTGTGGCTTAGTCTTTGTTTGATGGAGCTATAAGCAAAGCTCTCAGATTTTGCATACTCAGAAAGCCCCCAAAACTCTAATGGCAGAATCTCAGTCCCATTTTCTTCCAGCCAACTGTCAGGTTGGGCTCTTCCAGGAATCTGGTCATTTACAAAGTTCCCTGCATGGGAGCAGAACTCTTTCGAAAAATCAACCCCTTAACATACGAAGGGCATGAGACGTCTTTTGATGTATGGGTGTGCATGTGTGTTTGAGGGTAAGGAGTGACGGAATGTAACATTTGACTACGTTGTGCCCAGAATTTCAGTTTCACAAGAGTCAGTTAAAAATAACAAAATCTGTAGTCCTTACAAATAGAGGGCCCACAACACAAACAGCAGTATTTCGGTCAGTATATGTGATCACAGGTCCTGGTAACACTGTTTGTTTTTATACCATGGACTAGATACTTGGTAGGTCTTCTCTAGGTTGGCAACGCTTTTTGATGCACTACTTACCCAGGTTTGGGTCAGGGTTATGCCAATTCCACTTGCTCTGACCTTTCCTCCACATACAGCTCGGCAGCGAGTGTGACACCCAGGCAGCACTCGGCACGGCGTTATCAAACCAGCACGGAGAACCAGCTTATCAGCAGTTGTCCCCTAACCACCTGCCACAGAAATGCAGCGAGCGCTGGCCCGTGCCCGAGCTTCACATAAAAGCCCAGAGTGCCAGGGCTGAACTTGTAATAAGCAGGACTGAATTCCCTGCCTGGCAAGAGCTGATCAAATGCAAGGAAGGAAAAGGGACTTGTGCAAACTAATATTTTGAAAGAGAGTGGGGAAATACCACTACTCTTGTGCAAGCTTAACAGAAGCTCAGCAGTGCCCAGGGTCATCGAGGCCTGCCTGGCAGCAGCCTCCAGACCCGAGTTAGACGATCTCCAGTGCAATACCAATTCAGAGAGCACTGCTCTAACTGGTGGGCCGCTGATCATATGACTTCCTGCAGCTGCCCAGCTTTTCGGGAAAAAAAAACCAACCAGCCTCCTAGAACAATGCCCGTGAATCTGAACGCTGCTTAAACAACAAGGCCTACAAGTGCCTGTTGCATGAAAGGTAGAGATCCCAAATGACATAATAATGAATTGCCCAGGAATAATGGCAGACCTGGAAGAAATAGTACTGAAACAGAAAGTATCTAGTGTTGCCAGAAATAAAGACTTATTTTTAAATAACAAAGTCATCCAAAGTGGCAGATACGTTTTTCTTGCTTCTCTGAGTAATATTGTGGAAAAAAGTGGTGGTACAAAGGAAAGATTCTCATCTTTTATGGAAATAAGGCAGAAAAACTGAATTCTTATTGTAAATGTTACCAGTATCAACCAACACCCTACAAGTAACTTCAAGAGCATAACAAGATACTCAGCGAGTATTTCCTATACAATATTCGGTCTGAATTACCACTTTCCCCCAAAAACCTATAGTGACAACTTTATCACATCTTGTTTTTTCTTACTTTAAACAGAGGATAGGCTAGCACAAAGCGCTGCTTGTATGTATCCCAAGCAAAATTTGGATGAGCAAAACCTGAACTATATTTGCAAATGGCTCCTGGATTTACAAAAGACCAAGACAGAAAGTTGGCTGTTGATATTCATACCTGAGATTTTCAAAATCCTACGACTACTCTGAACCTTATTTATACATAAGTGATTTTTTAAATAGATTTTGGACTAGGCAGTGTGGTCTAAGGTTTAAAGCAAAGGGCTGAGAAACAGGAAACTTGGGAGAATTGGGTTGGATGACAGCCTGGATAAATGCGTGTGGTTTGTTTGCATGATTTTCAGTTAATAACAAGGGAGATCGGGTGTCTCAGAAAATTCTGAAAAGGGAAATAAAGCTTTATCCCGCCAGTTAGAAAAAAAACCAAAAACCTTCATATGAAGGTAACTGAACTTGTAAATAGTAATGGAAAGTAGTTAAGTGTGAAATGGAGAAAGCCCTAGATAGTGTGCTGCAGGGGACAATCCTGTGCCAGTTTGCAACAGGACGTCTAGACCTGTGACTGCAGCAGTGTTGGTACACCATGAAGAAGAACCAAACAGTGGTCAGCTGAGTGTTCCTCTTCTCTCACCGATACCAACCAATGATTCAGAAAAGCTGAACAAAATCCCTTTAATATATTATGGAAACAGTCAAAACAATACTTTAGCTGTTTTCCCAAACCTGCTCTTCCATGTGAGATAGGGCCTAAAGGCTTATGAGGTTTAGTATGTCTTGTAATTGTTATCCTACCTAGGGCAAGTTCAGATACTGTTTTGTGTGGGTGGGTGTGTATGCAAAGGTGTGATGTTTTGAAGAAAGCCTGGAGAGCTGCCTAAGTGGTTAATTAAAAGCAATGTTGTGGGTTTTTTTTAAAGGAGGTAGTCCAAAGACTCATAAATAAGTCTGCAGGAATAAGACATCCAATTACTTGAGGTGAAGAAAGGGCCAGTTTGGTAGATATTCCACTGTTCGACTGCTGATTCCAAGGCTGTCTCTCTTCTTTGATCTTCTCTGACACTCACCCTCCTCCTAAACTGCAGACCAACACAAGCTCCATGGGGCTGTAGGCAAGAACACAGCAAGTGAAGCTCTGACCTTGTGATGAGTGCTGCAGACAGAGTGCATCTGTTTTCTGCTTTTTTCTTACCTTTTTTCTGAATATTAGTCCTGTGCTTACATTTTTGTAATAACTTCCCAGTTAAAAAAAAATATACCCACAAAACTGAAATTTTGTCAGTTTGCATAATTAAGCATGTAGAAGTGGGCCAGTCTTCAGTTATACTTCTTATTTTCCTTGAGGCTGGATTACCAGATACTTCTCTGGCTTTATGTAAATAAAGGCACGAGGACATCAAGAAGTTATTGCTCCTTGCTTGAGAAACTTTTGATTTTAGCCAATAATCACAATTTTATATTACAGCAAGCCCTTTTTATCTGAGAACTATGAAGGTCAATCACGCAAATTCACTATATGGAAAATATTATTTGGTCTACTTGACATCTGCAGAAACTATGCTAGCATTACAGCACTAAGAAAATCATTTGCCAAACAGCCTTTAATTTCGGGTCCCTCGTGGTTCAGGCTATACAGGCAGGGTTTGGTCTTAGAGGTGAGAGTGCTAGCTCTCGAGTCAAACTGGTAACAGGTGCTAAACTTAAATCTGAATCACCTAGTGCCTAAGTTCCAGGTATTTTCACATGGTGAATTCAAGCCTTTAAATTAAATATAAAAGTTGCTTACAGGTTCAGCCAAACTTTTTTGTGGCAAACCTTAACAATACAGATAATCAAGTTGTTTACATCAGAAGGTGGTGAGGCACTGGAACAGGTTGCCCAGAGAGGTTGTGGATGCCCCGTCCCTGGAGGTGTTCAAGGCCAGGTTGGATGAGGCCCTGGGCAGCCTGGTCTAGTGGGAGGCCCATGGCAGGGGGGTTGGACTAGATGATCTTTAAGGTCCCTTCCAACCCAAGCCACTCTATGATTCTATGATTCTATGATCACACTGAAATTCAACTGTTTAATGCCAGATTACTAATCAGACTTGTGAGTATTGTTGATTAATCACTAAAACATTGTTGCTTAAGTATTATCACTTAAACTTGAGTTATCATTATCCTTATGGAAAGGGAATGACAGATGAGTTTCTTCTGAAAATTTTATCTTTTGCAGGCTACCTGTATTAACTTCCTGCCACAATTATCTGAATTTTTTCTTGATTAAAATCTCAACATCCAATGTCCTCCTTGAGTATTATACTTTGAGTGTGTAGAGTGTGAAAACAATTCTCAAAGTATGTCCACTTTGGGTAACAACATTGTTAGGCTGTAGGGTTACTGTACACCACTGCAGACAGTGCTTATGGATTCCTACCTTGAATCCTTCTCAGTTCCTTGAAGAAGACCTTCAGTCATGGGATTTTTCTTTTCTTTTGCTTGTTCCTTCATATTCTGGCAAGATTTCAATTTCTCTGACATTGTTTTCTAAAGTTATGTGAGCTGTAATTTTCTAATGCATATGAAATATCAACAGATGAAAACAGATGGGTTGAGCAGCTCATGTCCTCATGTATGTGTGCAGAAATGGGGGGGGTGGGGGGTGGTCCTGAGAGCTCATCTGTCCCTTTGTTCAACAACTCTGGAAATGCTCTGGGAACTCCTGGTGTTTGAGACTTGACTTTCTTCCCATCCAGTCCATTGGATGAGGGATAAGATTTTATGTATGTGGACTAAGAATTTTGTTTATTCTTTGGTGTCTTTGGATCTTTGATCTGTATGTATGCTATACCTTATTAATACTTAGTTTGGTATGGCCAATGGCAGCAGAGGAACAGCTAGGACATGACATCTTGATACTGATGTGGAAGAAGAAAGAAAATGAAGCAAGTTATTCACATATTTCTGCAAGAAATATTTACATGTGGTATTTTGGACAGAAAAGACCACATCCGCACTGTGGCCCAGATCTGTCTACGTTCTGCGCGTGCCCCAACAAGCACAATGGCAGGCGCAGCCAGAATATGGTCTTCAGAGTATGCAGACCCTGTATACCCTGAATGTATTGGCATGTCCGCCAAAACACATGTACAGGCTTTCGCGCTAAACGGATTACCTGTAAGGCAGTGGATGAGAAAGGAAGTATATGTGTCTCCACAGGCTCATGAAAGAAGCTGCTTTTTCAGAGCAATGCAATTACATTTGCCTATTTAGAGATACAGGGAGACCACAGAATAAAGAAAAAAAGTTAGTTTCAGCAAGGCTCTACAGAAATAGCTATAGTCATAACGAGAGTTTGGCTGGCCAAGGGGCTGATTTTACCCATGGAAAGAAAAATCTTCCGAAAATAGAGAAGTGCTGGATGGCACATATTTTCCAGCAGTATTCCTTTAACATGCCCTGGCTTCTTTTGGAAAACGTGCTTAAAAGAAGTCATCCTCTGTGTTCATCCAGGCCTTCATCTTTATGATTAGAAAACTGATTAAGACCTAACCTGTGGCAAGTACTATGACAGTTTGTATTATGTGGTTGTCTTCCTCAGAAAAATGCTCATCTGCGTTTTCAACAGCTTACATGAGTATTATTTTTCCTGGAGATTCCTACTTAAGAGTTTTTATGTGCAACGTATCAGGTGAAAAATGTCAGTCATGCTTGGTATGGCCATCTCCTTTTGTTTAAGTGTGATCATGTCTTTTTTTTTTTCCCCCATGGGAAAAATATGCGTGTCTCTGTGTGTCTCTGTGGATGTATCTCTATTCTTTGCCACATTCTGAAATAGCAATGTAAAATGTCTTGACATTTTCCACCAAAAAAAAAAGCAAAAACAAAAAAAACCCAACAACTTTGGGATAAGTTCATGCCTGGAATGTCTCTGAAAAAAAAAAGAAAAATCACAGAAGATTATATTTCAAAAGAGAGTGATGAATAATGGAAAGTATGAACTGTGAAGTTCTGTTATATCAGTTGTATTTAGGTTAACCACATTTAATTTTTTTAACCTCATAAATCTTTAAGAAATGTTAATCGCATCATGGACTTATTTGTAAATTTACATACTGCCCTGAAGGAGACACTGATTGTTGCATTCTGTGGTGACTCATGAGCATCTCTGGTTCAGGCTGCCAGGACTGAGAAAGCAAACTGAGTAGTATGATCTTGTATGAACTGTGATTGAATTTCCAGTAGAGTTATCCTCAGGACACTCCGTAGCATTTTTTAACACACTAAGACATGAAAACTAAAAAGAGGGTGATAGGAAACAGTCTTTGAGTTTGAAACTTAGCATTGTTTTCTTTCATTCTGTTAAAACTGAAAATTATGCAGTTTAAGCATACATATACACTTAACAGGAATATCCTATATTTTAATTGCCCACTATATTCAAAATAGTTATGCCAACAAATAAGCACAAAAACCTTTAAAACAGCGTGTGAAAGTTCTTTTCATTATAAAGATACATTACTTCTTAATTTCACTTCCAAATTTAAGTATCACCAACTTCACACAACAGTTCTGGTTGTCCAAGTACCAGAAGTAACCTGCTTGTATGCTACATTTTAACAACATGTATATATTTTAAAATTGAATTCGTTATTGCATGCCAGTGAAAAAATAAGCCTACAGTAAACTCAAAGCCCTATCAAGTGATGCCATCTGTTTTTTTTCTTCTATTGAGAAGACAAACAGATTTAAGATATATTTAATTGAAGTATTATCAACAATTAAATATATCATAAGTGACAGCATATGGTAGTAGATACAATTAAAAAACGGTTACTGGGGTTCCTGTTTATCTGTCAAGTGAACTGATTTATCTGCTGTCCATAAATGAACATCAGATGTAATCTAATGGCATTTTAATAGAAGGAAGCTTGACAAAATACTGGCAGATGGTATTCTGGGTAATGATCCAGACTGCAGTGATCTCAGTAATGACTTATTGTATCTATTTACCTGGCCTGAAACAAAGGCGGGGTGGGGGAAGCTAAAATGATTCAACTAGCCTAGGCTGCTCTGGCACTGTAAGTGTTTAAATCACTGAAGCAGCCCATTTGCTTCTGTAGCGGGAGAAAACATGAAATTGATTAAAACAGCATAAATGTAACAGGAAAATCTTCCTCCTCCGCAGCCAGTTTGGGAATGGAAACTTACCTAGTTCTCATGGTCCTTTTTTTTTTTTTTTTTCCCTGTTGTTGCTCTGAAGTGGTCAGTTCAGGGGGAATTCTCTCCTTTAAAGGAAAAAGATCTCATAGCACCACTGGGCCACTCCAGCATGCCTCTTGTCAAGGAGTGCTGATCTGCTTCCAGAACAGGGACAATGAGAGTAAGAAAGGCTTTAGGAATTATGAAGGACTGTTGCGTGCCGTGAAAATCTTCCTCTTGCCTCACATTGACACGGACCATGATACAGGGCTGACAGTGACTGTTTTTCTGCTTCCCTCTACAACTCACAGAAACAACTCCAAACAGCCGTCACAAACTGCAAGGAGTATCTCCTGACTTCATCACAGTTACACAGTTTCTGAAACCTGAAAAAAATACTTGTGTCCTGTAAAATTCCATTTCAGATAGTGAAAGTCCTGTTGAAGGTACAGTTTGGTGATCTAAGTAAACACAAATGGAAACCTCGTGGAGATTTTCATACATATCTAAACATATAATGAGAAAACTCTTGCAATTAACATTATATAGCAAGTCCCATTGGAACAGAAAAGGTCTGTCGAACTTTCTCTCCCAGCTGCACCTACTGTGCTACTTCCACTGCTGAAAACAGGGCTGGGAAACTTGATCTACTGTCTCAGAAATATCCATCCCAATAATAAACAGGATGACCTGAACTTCAAATGATCTCAGCACCAGTGTCACACAGTATAAAGTCAGGGGTTATTGCAAATTGCTCAAGAGGAACTAGGTGTGACGCTGGACAGTTTGCCATGGTATATTGGACAACAGAGAAGCAACATTATACTGAGGTACACAGGTGTTGGTGACAGGCAAGAAAAATATCCTGAAAGAATAGCTATGATGTTCATATGCACTTTCAGTCAAGGCATCCAGCTTAGCTGTCATCAAACTAGTCTATAGTAGAGATGTACTTCTGATTTTCAAGTACTTTGAGATGCCCTGGAAGCACAAGTGGCAAAGTTGTGCTATTTTCTGTTAAATGTTTTCAGTGTTTAGGTGACCTCCTGTGGACAGTTTTAGCACTGTGAAATCCTGAGCCCCCCGCAATGCCATTCAGTCCATCTGTAAAGATCTGCACGGATCACTTAGAGAGAATTTCTGCAGCTAGCAAAAACCTGTGCTCCTTCCATAGCAGCATCAGCTAAAAGACCTCCTTTTCTCATGAAGCAAGTGCTTTTAATTTACAAGCATAGTCCACCAGTTTCTGGTTTGGAAGGATTGGTCTAATTTCCTGTGAGTCTCTGAGAAAACCTCAGAAAGATTTGTCTCATAAGACATCTGGCCAGGTCTAATGTATGGCACTCCCAGAGCTCAGACCTTCACCCTGTGTGAGGTTAGACTGTTGGCTTTAGGAGTTTTTATAAATTGTTGACAGACATGGGGAGATATGAACTCTGGTAGCAAGGGCTGAGATTAAAATCTGTGTGTTCGCTCCCTTCCAGTCTGCAGGAAGCTAAATACTTGCTTGTGCTGTTACAATCTGCCCAGAAAGCCAGTGTTTACCTCTGCAGACTGACACGTGGAAAATGATGTTTGAGAACAAACCTGCATGCAGATGATCTGCACTGAGGATACACAGATAAACAGAACAAAATGCTGTATTCTCCCGTATCTCACTTGACCCTCTGACAACTGACAATGTTTTAAAAGTACTCATATTTGAAATGAAGTCCTCAGCTAATCTGTAGCCTTAAGCAAACTCCACAAAACCAAAGGCTGAAATGGGGGAATCATCACCAAGGGTATTACAGGTTGGAAAGAGCAAGAGATGGGAAATCAGGTGCAGGAAGGATAAAAAAAAAAAAAAAAGAATAAGAACAGGATTAAAGGACATCAAAGGCTGATTAACTCCTAAAGAAGACAAGGCTTTGGAGAAAACTTCCCCTCCTATTACCTGCACACCTATCCCATAGCTAAGTCACAGTAGCTTTTGTACGGATAACACAAATATACATATGAAAATATGGGAAATATTGATTTCTAAAGAGTATTTTTTCCTGATTGCTACTTCTTCTTTAATTTTATATAATAGGCACTTAGAGAGAACTAAAACACTTGAGGTATTCGTGTTACATACATATGACCTAAAATGGATGTTCTTCTCTAGTCAAGTGACATACTGAGGTTCACAAATCTTTAAGGCTTTAAGGATTTGGACAGGATGCTCACTCAACCTGTTTCCACTTCACATTAGCTCTGTAAGACACATTAAAGCCAGCAGATTCAGTAATATGAACATCAGAAGCACACAGGCATATACAGTGAGTCAAGAAATGCATCAACCATGGAAGCGATACTCACTTCAGCTGAAGTTGATTTGCCTGTGATCAAAGTCTTTAACCAACATTTAGGTCTTTTGTTTGAAGTTTATATTTGGTGAAGGTTTATTATGCCTCAGGAATTCTCCTCTTTGTCAGAAAGTAAGATCTTGAGTAGTAGTCAGTCCTCTTGAGATACTGCTCTATATCTATAATCCATTTTCTAATTTTTTTTTCCCTTCTACCATGGACACCATCCATTCCAGAAAAAAATACTCTCACAAATTTCTGGGAGTAGTCAGAGTCTAATTTTTGGTAACAAGTTATTTATTAATGATGCTATTTTCTAATAAAACTGTTATTTTATCATCTGCCATCAGCTGATTTATACAGCTGTGAAATAAGAAGCAAGTCCTGAAAGGTGTTTTTGTTTCTTCCAGAATATGGAGTACCTTCTTATAGCAACAATTGATATGAAGGTCATAATCACTAACGGCCAGACTACAGGAATATTCACACAACTCAAAAGTCTCCTTTTAGTACTTTTGGGAGTTATTTCTGTGATGTGAACTGGATAATCTAGAGAAAGTTATTTGTTTGGTTGTTCCAAGGGCTTGTCAAGCATACTGTAATGAACATTTCTGCTTGGGACACTTTGATGTAACCTTTTCCATGGTTTTTGTTCTGGTGATTTGTTTTGTTCTTTCTTACCTATATTCACCAGCAGTTTTCAGACATAGGGTCCTACAAAACTTACTGCAACAAAAGATGACAAAGAGGAGAAAATTTCTAAAATACAACTAAATCACAAAGTGAGTTCGTTTAGGAAGTTGCTGGACATTCTTCCATTTATATTTTTTTTTTTCCTGTAGCAGCTATTCAGCTGTGCTTTTAATTTTATTTTTCACCTTTTGCCTTTTGTGTTCTCATTGAAATGGGAGCTGCATGTATAACTGATGCATTCACAACCAATTCGTCCAGGTTTCACATGCCATGCACAGCTCGGCATTCTGTCTTCAAGCATATACTCTTTTTTGTACAATACTGGGCAGACTCAACTGCTGTCCTTGTAGCTCTCGGTTTCTCTCCCCCTTACCTTTCTTAAAAGTTGAGGAGTAGTCAGATATTAAATTAGTCCCACCATTTATAAAGGGGTTTGCTCATATTGCTTAAGATCCAGTCAGGGTGGCGTAGGCTATTTTATTAAATAGAGTTTTTACGTTTCCTTGGTCTAATGTCAAGATTCCACTGTGTATTAATAACCCATATTACAATAAGAAGACACAGAAGAGGTATATTTTCCTTTATTGTTTATTATAATACAAGAAAAACAAATCTAGAAAGCACATTTCATGGAGCACCATATTGTAACAAAATTTTGCTGGCTCTCCTACGAAGTGTATTTTTGACATTTGAACAATGACACACACGTAGTCAGTACACACATGCATCTACACCCCGGCGATCTTATTAACGGCCCCAAAGAGACCCCACTTTCAAATACAGAAACACTAAGGTGCACAGAGGAATGCCAGTGTGAGGGCATCTGAACGCCAACTGAGTTAATTACTCTTTTGTTAGCGATCTTCATAAGCACACAAGCCTTCATTGTCTCACCCCAATCTCTCTTCTCTGAAGCCTTCAAATTGGGCCCAAAGGTCACTGAATACAGGTCTGGCACAGACATGGTGTAGAGTTGAACAAAACTGGCCAATATTCCCTACCTGATACCTCTTATTGCTTTGGTTATAGTACTGAATGAAAGTCTTAAAAACTCTTAAACCTACACTCCACGTCACAGAAAAGCCACTTTCACACATACAGAAACATAACCTCCCTCTCCACACACAGTTGAACGCATAGCACTGATACCTTTTTAAGAAGCTTTGTGGGTTTCCCCACCAAGATCACCTTCATAAAAATGATTGCATTTTGTTTTTCAAAGTGTTCAGACAGTTGTTCAACAATATATTTCATAATATATTTCTTTCTTTTTAATAGAAAGGGCACATCTATTTCCTGCTGCCTTAAATTTATGTCATTGTCTACACAAGCAAGAGCAAAATGCTATCATTTTCATCTAAATAATGATGCTAAGCACAGAGCAATGTAGAATGATAGCCCAGAATAGCTTTTTACCTTGCTCAAAATAAAAAAGTACTGGAAGTTTCCCATACTAATGTTGAGACACAGTATTGAGGTCTCTATTACATACAGAAGCCTTCCAGAATACTTTCAGGCACCTATTTTGTGAGCTATTGCTCAATATGTATGTCACACTGAAGCACCTTAAGTAATATGGTTTAGTGCCCTCAAACAGTGAGAATAAGAGACAAAAGCAAACCCAGCCTCACAGCAGACCAGACCAATTGTGAAGTACGATGCTAGCAAGGTATTAAAATTTCTGCCTAGACCCAAAACAACCCACTGTTACAATAATTTTGGGTATCTGATATATGGCCACTTCTATCGTTAACTGAAGAAAATGCATGTAGTTTAATTTAAAACCTTTTCTATAGAATGTTTTAATTTTGTCAACAACAAAAAAAAAAAGTTTGTATTTCTATCAGCTAGTTACAAAAGGTATTTTTTTCTCTAACCCCTTTTCTCTTTGAAATACTTTCCCTGCTTCTGACCACAAATTTTCTGGGGAAATTTAAGGATTTGCAAAATGTATTTCTGTCTTGATAATCAGTGAGGCCAAACTATCTTTAAGTTTTGGGCAGGGTAATGTATTCATGTTGCCAAGAAAGAAATGAAGTTATTGTGTATTTTTTCTTGTGGAAAATCCTCGTGGATTTCCCATTTACAGGAGCCAAATTTATAATTCCTTTATACTATGTGATAAACAGGCATCTATGAATAACAAGACAAAACAATGGAAATTCAAAAGGAGAAAATGGACTTGAAAAATAACTGTAACTTCAGATATGCAAAGGGGTATTAACTAACTGAATTACTAACTCAGACTCTCTCCTCCAAGCTAGAGGTATGTTTCAACAGCTGTGCTAAACATTTGGCTAGCATTTCCCAGATAAACAGTTCAGACTTTAACTGTATGGTTTGAAGGAAAAGGGAAGAAAAGACTTACTAGTTTAAGTTTTACAAAGGCTATGGAGTTGCTATGGATTAATAGTTTCAGACGACTGAAGAACAGGATATAATAAGGAAAAGACATTGTGCTGGGTATATCGATACATATTTTCACTTGGAGTAACATCTACAGCTTTACTCACCTGAGTAAAAGGACAGTGTAGCAAACCCAGTAAGAGATTCAGAGAAAGGCAAAGAATATGGACCTCTATAAGAATGTGAATTATTGTTTGGCTTAAGAAAAAAACAAAAGGTGTGTAAATTTCTATATAGAGTATATAATCACTGACATACAGAAGAAAAATAGGGATCACTCCTCTTTATACTGTTTTAGCGTACAAGAGCAAGAGAAGAGAATGACACTGAAAAGCAGCCAATTCAAATCTGAAAAAAAAAATCTGGTTTTATTTGTTTTTCTTTGTTCTTAAACATGACGTGTTTTGATCTTAGTATTCCCCACCTCAAGAAATATTTAGCTCTCAAATCTCAGGATCAGCCTCTCACAGGGATGATGAGACATCAACAATCACATTAGACAAGAAAAAATAATAAGGGCTGAAGCTAATGAAAATTTCAGAAGAAATTATTGCACCTTCCCCTGAAGCATCTGATACAGTCAGAGGTAGGACACTGGATTAAATAAGCCACGTAGTTTGGCTATGTTACTGTTTCTATGATATTAGGTTTAGAAATTTCAGTTATATATCCCAGTCAGTCACAAAAACGTATAACAATTTTCCACACCAAGCAATGAGTTACAGTAACGTTAATGACTGGGAGGACAGAATTATTATTATTATTGGTCTTAGACACCACTTATGTGTGCATGCATATGTACACACATACATAAAAATATATGGTATACATATATATGCATACATAAATGCATACATACGTGTATGTATATACACACACAGACACGTGCCTTCTGAGAAGTGGTGCTCACCAGAAGGTCTGAAGACCATTCTTTACACCCTTCTCTGATACACATTACCAACTGTGTAAGTGCATGTGTGTGTGTGTGTGTGTGTGTGTGTATGTTTAACTGTGTGGAGGAAAATGTGAGAAGGAAGGGAAACATGAACCTGAATATGGGAGAAATCGCTCATGTTACTGTCATTGTTTCAGATCTGTGCTTGAAAACATGTTTTCAAATGCCTTATACATCGGCTAAGTTGACCAACAGCCAAGCAAGAAGAAATACACAATATTAAAGGGACACTGTGAAAAAGAAAATATTTATGTATGTATTTTCCATTTTCCTGTGTTAATATTAATACATCATACTCCTGACAACTGGCAGGATGAGAAATTAAAAGAACTAATCTGATTTTTGCCACTTACCCTGTTTATCTGTTTCATGTTTCTGCCAAAGTTGAGAGAAAACTTGGGTACTTCATCTCCTTATGGGTTCTCATTTATCAGCTCTAACGGGTTAGCTCATTGTAAACTTGCCTTTTCAACAGGCTTGACTAAATCATTTTAGTTTTAGAAATACCTAAACTTAATGTATACTCTAAGTTAACAGTATCTCTTTAAATATAATTAATAATTCCTCGGGCCTATTAGGATGAAAATTCTGCCATCTTTTACACTTATTCACATTAATTCACACTGTTTGTCCTCCCTGTTTCTCTGGGAAGGCTTTTGAGAACATGAGTGAAACAATCACCTCATCTGACAGCAGAACTGCCCCTAATCAATTCTGGGGCTGCAAACAACTTAACTTCCAGACAAACTAACATAGCTATAAACTAGTTGCAGGTATCTAAGAGAGCAAAAATCAGCGTGACTACATTTAACAGGGTAAATGACAGGATAGGTTTCCATTTTAATGAGGTAAAGTTGTGTATAAGTTCCCCCATCCCCAAAATACATCTGTAAGGTCATTATCTCAAATAAAAATAAAAGAGAGAAATAAGTTATTTTTTTAAAAGCTAAAAATGAAATTACTTTTAAGCCTATTGCTAGACAGAAAGAGATCAAGGCAGGTAAAGAAACAGAGAAGAGAACCAGAGAATATTGATAAACGTGTGTTGTCAGCTCTGAGAACCGAGGGTTGGTTGGCATCAGCCCTTTGTCTCGTGATGCACACTCTAGGTGGTTCTCGCTGTTTTGTTACAAATAGTCCAGGTTTTTTAGTTTTCAAATTGTAATGGGCTTATTTCATCACCTTTGTCTTTTTGGTCCAACTCATAGATTTTAACATCTTTCTCAGCAGGCACAGGCCTGCATACTGGACACAAACATATAGATAGAATTACGTCGTTAATACGCTGTCCAGAGGCATCCAGAGAGAGTACAAATACCAGCATACAATGTTTCATCTTTATCTGAGCAGCCAGCCTGCATGCACGATGCATTGCATGGTGGTTCCTGTAGTCTCTGAACAATAAAATCTCTAGGAGAGTGGACAGCTGCCCCACTCCGCTGCATTTCTACGCTCCTCCCAGGGCGCTTGCACTGGCTACAGGAGGGGAAAGAAGCGTTTCTGATGAAATGCACGGCATTGCCTTTCCACGGATTGCCTTCCAAGCAGCTTCTGGCTCACCCCAGGGCCAACACTTCATGACACGTGTTCCTGGGAGGCAGGTCCTATCTTACCACGCTTCCTGCTTGCCAGCAGCACCTTGTCGCAGAAGCCTTCACCTCTTCTGTCCCGTAGCAAGCGCAGGAGTGGGATTTTTTTTCATACAATAATGTTCCTGTGGAGTTAGGTTTTTTATTTTGTTTTCCTAGTTAATGTTCGTTTGACCTTGTTATCAAATGTGTTCTCCTGCAATCATCTGAAAGGCCTTATGCAAACCAGCATGTTTTCTTTTTTCCCTTTTACATCACCTTAAAGGGACACATCTGTTGACATAGCTTCTGTGGAGAATGGATTTCATCTTTTGCTGAAGTTTTGCTCCAGCCAAAGCCGAACCTCCTGCAGATTGTAGAAAAAGGGGCCTTTGCCTCCCAGGTAGGCGATTTTTTGTCTCTGCACAATGCATACTCGCTCAAATGAAACACCGTAGGCCACATTGGCATTGTTGTCCATGCAGTCAGCCACCACTTGGCACTGAGGTGGCAAGGAAAAGCGCTCTAGGAGCTGGTGAGCAGCTGCGCATCGGTCTTCCTGGTTCCTGTGTTTCTTCACTTCAAATGAAGAGGGAGAGATTCCAGGGGCAGCCCAGCCATCTGACGGGTGAGCCTCATCAATGTAGACCAACAGAAAGTCAGCCACACCAGAGAACTCCTCCACCAGCTTGCTGAAGGCCGACAGCTGGCTTGTGAACGGTGGTCAGGTAGCTGAACCAAAGTTGACCACCAGTGGCCGCTCAGAGTTGGCAAAATCCAGAAGGTGGCATTTGGTTCCACACTTGCCACCGACACTCTTCCAGCTGCTGCTGCTGCCATCACTGCCCTTGGCTATGTGGATTACACTGGAGTTTGGGGCTTCTCCTCCCAGTTTGACCTGACGGCAAAACAAATTAAAACACAGCAAGTTAGTGTGACTTGCTTGTCCAGTATCCTTACAGCTACTCTCTTCAAATAGTCACCTGTTCAAAGAGTACACCTAACTGCCCTCATGGACACTAGCATGGGGATATAGCAAACCACCAAAAGCAGTAGCTTCAAAAAGTTCATCTAGTCCATCTCCACTCACAGTGCAGGGAAATGTGGCATTCCTGACAGGTATACGACTTTATTATTGTTAGAAAATCTGATCTGAGATCTGCCTTGTCCTGTCCACTACACACATAGTCCTGTCCACCTGTATGTATTTGCAGACTCTTACTTGCTTTCAGACTACCTCCAATTTCTTCCAACTTTTCTCTGTGAGCCAAATTTTCTAGACACAATTTTTTTTCATTGCCGTCCTCTGCATTCCCTCCACTTGGTTCACATCTTCCTTGAAGAGCCGTGTTCAAAACTTCAAAAGAGTTTTTATTAATACTCAGAATAATCAGGCAATTACTTCATGTATCTCACAGGCTACACCTGTTCATATATGCCAGATGTTTGCTTTTTACGAAACATCATGACTGTTTTGGAAAAACAGTAGACTGGTGACTAGGGGTTAGCTAGTGAGAAGTAATAATGCCTAGGTCCTTTTTTCTGCCTTTCTAGTTGCTCCCCATCATGGACTTGGGTACTTCATCAGTCCAGCCTGAATCTGGTGCTTTGCACTTGGACCCATTGAACTGCATCCCACATTTCAAGATGTTTTCCCAGTTCTCCAAAATCATTCTGCATTGTATTCCTGATCTTCGCAACACATGCAGTGCCTCTCAATTTTGAGAGGTTTGCAGATTTCATACATGTATATTCTCTTCCATCCTGCAGTCCAAGAATGAAAATACTGAGTACCAAACACAAGAGAGAACTCTGCAAACACCCACTCAACATATCATTCTGTTTTGACAGTGGACCATCCATGACCACGCTCTCTAAAGGGTTTTCTGACCACTTTGCAGGAATTTCATCAGTGATTGATCAACACAGTTCCTTCTACTGCAACGTTCCTGTAGAAGACGATTGGGGAAAAAGCAGCAGGAAAAGGGGAAAGTTTGTATGATCGCTGAAGTAAGATGAAGTGAAAATGAACTGTTCTCAGCTCTAGCCCCAGATCTAACTTGGACCCAACAGGCAATTGTGGAAAAGTCATTTTGCCTGACTGTTTCTATTTCCCTGCGTATAGAAAAAAGAGAGAATATAAGCATCCCACAGAAGGGACTGCCAGAATGAGGTGGAGCCTGCAGAGGGCTCCAAGATCCTTAGCTGATAACTGCTATAGAACCACAAAATATTATTACATAAGACAATTAGTTTTTAATGAGCTCTGCCACAGCAATTCCCATGTATCTTCCTTTAACATCAAGCTCCAGTACAACAATATAATTATCCTTTTGTATTGCCCTGACTCTTTCTACCTCTCTCTGTCTCCTGTCTATGTCATTATGTTCATAAGTGTTGCTTTGAAGGAAACATACAGGGCCAAATTCTGAAGTCTTTCATATTTTATTTCTTTCTTTCTGAAGCTACACTCCAACTGAAATCAATAGAAATTAACACTGAATGAGAAGTGTGTAAAAACTGAACAAATAACTGATTTTGGTGCACTTCTATTCTACATTATGTTATAGGGTATCCTGGTGAGTCAGTAAGAAGCTGAGTTAACAGCTGAATACTTAACTGATGCAATTGCTGCTCCACACAGATCCAAAGGCAAGTATATGGTAGATAATGGATCCTCCATTTCTCCCTGAGAAACCTGACTACCTTGAACAAATCTATAGTTATTCATGACTCAGCATTATTTCATCAGAATAGCCACAGAAGCAAGAGTAATCAAAGCAAAGTTTGTAAGACTTAAAGCTGCCAGACTTCACAGCTACATGAGAAGGTCTCACAGCACGTTGGCACATGTTATAAACATGATTTTGACTATTTTCTATGGGGCAAATTGACACACAACTGTGCCACCATTCACTCAGAGATCAGCAAGGAAGAGAGCTACAGAAAGAAAGACTGTCTGAGACCCACAAATCTCTCCAGGCCAAGCACGCAGTGATCATGCCACTGGGAGCAGGGGATGTGCAGCTGCAGCTGCACCACAGGCAAGGGAAGCAAGTGATGTCCCAGGAAAGCACAACCTCTTGTGCCCACCCTCCCCGTAAACCTGCTGCAGCATTGCTGTCTGCTGAAGCCCTGATAACAGTTAGAAGAAAAAACCCTTGTGCTCATTTATCTTTGAAAGCAAGCGAGGTTTGAAACAGCTGAGTTTAGGACCTGCTGTGTGAGTGTGCTGTCTATTGAACTCGAGGAAGGAAAACACCTGTATCCCAGTTTTTGAGAAGAAAAGATCTATCTGGAGAAAGGCAGGCTCAGAGACTCAGGCTGTAGCATTTAAGAAGTAGCATTAAGCATCTTGCAGCATTTAAGAAGTGCTGCTACAGGCCACCTACACCTTAGCAGGTAGTAAGTACTCTTCTGTGCAGCTGTTGAACATCTCATTTCTCTCTGCCATTCTGTGCAGTAAGATAGACAAAGCAGGAGTGAGTAAAGTAAAGGGCCAGACTTGAGCAAAGAAAAACACAGGTCAAGATCATGTGGTGGCCATATAATGATCCTGAGTGCTGCATCCAATCCATAAGCCTGCTAGACAACTTAGCATTTTGTTATAAGTGGGTAACTACCAAAAAAGGGCACATCTCAAGAAACACAACATCTGCACAGACACTAGATCACTCTTTACCTAGAAAGCTTAACTGTTCTTGTGCTACCAAGGAACTGTTTTTTCAGAGCTAGCTTGCCCAAAATGTGCCTTTTGGGCAAAGCCTGACACGTAAGCATCTGTGCTGCACCCACTCCCTGGGTGAATAATGGACCTCAGTATTTAGGAGTGTGCGCTCATCCAGTCAAAGAAAAGAAGTAGTAACACGTGATTCATCTCATAAATCACCATTAAGCAACACTTTGAATTTCTAATATTTGCTGGCACTCTTCAAAGGAGAAGAAAAATAAAGGTAAAAAGGATAGAAGCAACTAAAACTCAGCAATGAACAGAGCTGCTTAGGAAACGAGAAACATCTGAGCAGCTGTTTCCCCTCACTCTTCTGGTTTTATTTTAACAAAACTATTATGACTGAAAATACTCTAACCAATATTCTTGAACTGGGAAACCAGAGTCTGCTTCTTGATATATTTAAGCAGAAAGAGAGGTTACATATTGTAAGCTCCTCATTACCAACTTTTCACTCAGGTCTACCAAACACTTCTTTTCCTAGGCAAGTTTGCAAACCCTGAAGGAACAGACTAACATAACAACTCCCACCGAACTCCAGCGTGGGAATGCCCTTCAAAGTGCTATTTAACATTGATACTAAGAGTGGCAACATATTTCATGGTTTTCCAACAATGCAAGTTTGCATTCTCTCTCTCATAATCCTTAATAACTAAAAAAATAGATGGATTTAAGAACTAAAGTACAAATATGCCCTACATCACCTTATAGCCGTTTCTCTTCATTTCCCACAGCCATGAAGTAAGTCTCACGGCCGCAGGTTACCTATCATTTTAATTTTTGTTTCTAGGAGTGCTTGTGTTGGGTTTTTTCCCCTTAATGAGACATCTTTGCCAAGCAGGCATTCACGACGCATTTTCTGCTCTTGTAGCGGAGTAATTAGGTCGGTGCCTTGTTCCATGCCAGTGTCAGGCACTCCAAAAAGCAGCCCTGCCCAGTCGTTAATGCTTAAACATAAGCAGCGGCATCTCCACTAATTGGTCTTGATGAAGCGCTGACGTTCCCAAAGGGACTTTTTATTTCACCAGGCTCAGAAACCGATTGACACAGTATGACAATATCATCCTTGCTGATCATCTGCATTGTAGGCCTTGGCTGTCTTCTTTGTTGTTATTTATTGAAAGAAAAAATAGCTCTTGGAAAAGAAAATCAAGGCAATGAGAAAACAAACAAAAACCCCCATGTATTCAGCCAAACCGCTTTTGAAATCTTACACAAAGGCAGGCAAAATATAAATTCTGAGAAACAAACTAGCAGAATTCCCCTCACACGCGATCCAGCATTTCTACAATCACGTACTTCTGTGCCTGAATATTCGGGCATTCAGCGCCAGCCTTCTGGATGAGGTGGCAACCAGGCAGCACGCAGGCCCCCCCTCCCACGCAGCCTGCATGCAAGGTAGGCCAACCAAATCTGAGAGCCAGCCCGGCCATCAGCAAGGGCAAGCACCAGCCCGACGCCAAGGCAGAGACTCGCATCATTTGTGCGAATTTTATGTTTGCTTGACAGCCTTGGTACTGCACCTCCTTCTCTGAGTCTGCACGCAGAGTGAAAAGGGAACAAGGCTGCTGATGCTTTAGCACACAGACTGCAAAATGAAGGAGACTTCGGAGCGGGGAAGAAAGCCCTATTCATAAACTACAGGCTAGAAATAGCACATACTGCTACCTTTGTTGTACATTCTCCATGAGGACTAGGAAAAGCCCCATGGACAAAACATCACCTCCTCATTTACCTTTTCTTTTTTCTGGTTTTGCTTTTATCAGCTTTAGCATGACCCTCCTGGGATCCTGTGCACTGGAATACAGCTTTCCTTCCCTGCATGAGGGATTTTCAAACAGTTTGGCAGACTCATCAGGCTGTGTCAACCCCCTAAAGAAAATAGGTGTTGCCAGACAATTAGCAGTCTGTGATATTAGCCATTTAAATATGGACATGCTGTGTTCGGGACTGGAGTCCAGTGATTGGTAATGAATTGAATCCCTGGAGCTTTTTGCTCCTTTTCAAATTCTCTGCTTTGATTTGATTTGGTCCCATTCAGCTAAATATACCCTCTGAACAGTCCAGTATTTCTCAGTGCTTCATCCAAATCATAATCAGACTCTGGCTGGAAAATTATACAAATTATTATTTTTGTTTTCTTTATTTACATGACCCAGAGTTGTGCAGTGGATAGAAATTACAGGAGGCCCTTGTCTGGAGTAGCATATGGGGGTGGGAGCTCTTCATTTGTCAGGGGGAGGTGGCAGCTTGCTTTAAGAGACTATTACTCAAATTGGAGAGCAGAGACTGGAATTGACTCGAGTTCTCCCAGAGTCCAGAATCTTTTATTTAGGATCAGGTGTGTGAAGCTGACAGAGGGAAGTGGGAGACAAATTAAAAGGGCACAGTCCAGATAAAAATAACTAGTCAAATGCTGGTCTCTTTATTTTAAAACTGCCAGTCCCACAAATGAGTATGCATAGCAGAGGGGAAGCATAAAGGAGCCTTTTGCCATGCACTCTTATAAAAGAAAATGGATAATTTTAGTTCCTCTGATCAGGGAGCCTACAGCAAGCTTCTTAAGGGCTTATGTTTCCCTCAAGATGGGAGCACAGCCTACAACACTGTGGCCTCTGGGCCACTGGCTGCCCTTGTGGACTCTACCTAGAAGTGACAGAGGCCTTCACCAGTCTTTGTTAGTCAGCACCTGGAGGACATTTGAAGTTAATTTGGATGTTCAGTTTTGGGTTTTTTTTTTTTACTCAGCCTTA